>VDFB02123748.1:0-43394 GCA_007258455.2 Sequoia sempervirens | reverse complement strand
TTTGAACCATGCTGCATAATAACCATTAGAAAGGACTCTGCTTCAATTCAAAAATCAATGGCGCATCCACCACTGTACACTGTTGGATGTTTAACAACAGAGGTCTGGTCCTATATTAGTGGAGAAGGTTAAGCGGAGAAAAAATTGCGACAGGAATAGGCTGGGATCCCATGTTGGGCACTGGCTATCCAGCCCCAGGAATGCACCTGGGGATGGATGCTAGGCAAAGGCTATCCAGCCCCAAAAAACGAGGCAAAGGCTATCCAGCCCCCAAAACTACGTCTATACAGCCCCAGGAATGCACCCGGGGCATAGATGCATGGGCATGATGTCCATGGATGTGGCTGCCTTGCTTCTCCCGCCCGCCGTATTTTATCTGCAAACTTTTGCCGCCCCACAGTGCCGTGCCTCCCGTACTTTGTCAAATCAACTGAGCGCATAACTGGCAGCAAAACCCAAAAACACGGTAAAAAATCTGGCGGAAGAAACCTGCTAATTAATTAGGTAACATTCACTATAAACTGAGCAGCCGAGGGAGGGATTATTGGCCGTTTGTAACGCAATACATCCAATTATTAATATTTTAATATTTCATATTATTTTTTTATTTTTATATAATTTTTTAATTTATATTCTTTTATTTTTCAGTTTTATTACATAAAAATAATGTCAACTAAAATTTAAAGGATAAACATTATATGTAATATTTACATTTAAATTTATTTTATTTCAATTATTATTTATATATATATGTTTCTATATATAAATATTAACAAATTTCAAATCATTTAAATATTTTTAAATCTTAAAAAGATGTTTTATATTCTAAACTTAATTATTTATAAATTTTTAAAAGATGGAATTTCATAAAAGAAAAATGACTAATTTAAGTTGGTCAAATTTTAATTTTTTAATAAATTAAAATGTCAAATTAAAAGTTCATTCACAATATTTTTAAATTTTACAAAAATCACCCAAATATGTATAACGCCTATTCATTTGTCATTCTTATATCTATAACTTGAAGAGAAATTGTATATTCTTCTCCTACTTAGGAGAAGAGAATGACACCTTTTCACTAAATTTATTTAAATTTTTTTTCTAGGAAGTCCATAAACTAAATTTAATTTATTAGAAATTATATTACACCCTTTTTCAAATTGTATAGATAACTCATTCAAGTTTTTATATGAAGTTTCTTTTAAGTCTATTTTTTACAATCTTAATTGTCACTTAAAGATATTGTTTGGTTCATCATGATCTCTTAGTTGCCCAAGACAGAGTAGAAATAATTGAAGTAATGGTGATTTGTATAATAAATCAACTTAAGATAAAGTTGGATTTTGATTAGGCTTAAGGTTAGGGTTAGGAATTACAAGTTAAGGTCATGGCTAGGGCTACAATTATGATTAGGGTTAGGGTTGGGTATTATTTAGGGTTAGGGTTAGGGTTTAACCATTGTTAATATTTAATTAGGTTTAGGTTTCAATTGGTTTTCATTTTGGATTAGGGTTCTAGATAAAGTTTATAAGAGTTAAAATTCAATTAGGATAAATAATTAGGGTTTTTATTCAATTATAGGTAGGGTTCAATTAAAATAATGATTAAAGTTAGATTAGAGGTAGGGTTCAATTAAGGTTAGGGTTAGGGTTTAATGAGATTTATAATTAGAATTAAGGTTGTCACTAGAATTAGGATTATGAATGGGGTTATAATTATGGTTAGGGTTAGAATTATAATATTAATAATATAGAAATAATATAATATATAAATATATATTATTTATATTGTAAAAAGCAATTAAATATACAATATAATATAATAATCTTGAAATAAACTAACGCAATATTATTACAAACACACAATATTAATATTATTGTCATTTTGGATTCCTACAATTGATATCTCCACGTTTTCTATATAGACTATGTGATAGGATAGATATGCTAGTATAATGAAATTTATTACACCTTGCGTAAATAATATCTTTTAATAAAATAGAATGTCTCATTTTTATCATATATATTTTTAATTGAATAATAATTAGAACAAGTTAAACAATAGAAAAAGATAAATTTTAAATTAAAATAAAAGAAAGTAAAAGTATAACATATCAAAAAAAGGAAAGTAAAAGTATAAGGATTAAAATTATTTTTAATAGTCATTTCAACATTTGAAAATAAATATGAGTGGATATGCAAGTAAAATAATAGAAATGATTTTTTCTATTATAATCCATTAAATTGTTGATAGGACACTTTTAAATGACGATTATATTTATTTAAAATATATATATAATGTAAATAATATATTTTAATAAAATAGAATGTCTCACTTTTATCATATAAATTTTTAATTGAATAATAATTAGAACAAGTTAAACAATAGGAAAATATAAATTTTAAATTAAAATAAAAGAAAGTAAAAGTATAAGGATTAAAATTATTTTTAATATCCATTTCAACATGTGAAAATAAATATGAGTGGGTATGCAAGTAAAATAATAGAAATAATTTTTTTTTATTATAATCTATTAAATTGTTGATAGGACACCTTTAAATGACAATTATATTTATTTAAAAAAATATATAATAAGAATAATTATGACAATATTTAATGGATATATAAAAGAATGATAACAAGAAATATTTTTGAATTAGAAATCAATTTTAAATATATAGATTTTATTATTTTATATAATTGATATGAATTATGCATTTTTTATTTATATTAAGTTAATTATAATAAATAATAAAATAATAATTATAAATTATATTATAGTATAAATATATTAAAATGTTATTTAAAATAAAAACATACAAAATAAACATATTGATAATAAATCTACAATTATTTAATCTTTCATTTTTTAAAACACAAAACATTTGTTTTGAAAATATGTGTTATGTGTTTTTTATTTATGATTTTCCATATAATTTAATATATTTTGATAAACATATTTTCGATTAATAGTTTGTTCCTTGTCTTGACCTCCATACACTTGTATCTTACATACACTACATAAATCTATTAACAATATAATAATTTATAAAAGAATGAAAGAATGAATTTCAAACATAATCTTTTTTAAATAATAGAATTAGAAAGTAAATATTATTTATATATTGAAAACATTATTTGATATAATAATTTATGTATTGTCTAATTTGTTGCAGTATAAATATGTATTAAGTTTGAGTTCATAATTATTAAAAAAATTAAAATTAAAACACTATTACTAATAAATAATGTTTTGAATTATAGTTTGTGTGGGAAACAAACCTTTTTCGTGTGGGGGAAGGTTTGACTTCTCACAAGAAGAGGAAGAAGGAATGAAGGTAGAAGACAAGGGAGGATAAATCAGTCCATGAGAACCAGGTTGAGTGGAATTCATGCCACCAATCGACCGTGGTCCCCTTTTAGATTGTTCATTCAAACAACCAAGCCCTAAGTTATGCTTACAAGGCACAAATTCTATAGGGACCTAAATGCCTTGTTCGTTGCACCCACAGCCTTTATGCTCATAGCCAAATTTAGAGACGAGCCTAAACCCAGGGCCATAAACATGTTTGCAAGTCTTGGAAACATGGATCCTTATAAAGAGCATTTTCCCAGCAATGGGGATCACACTCCTTTATGGGATCACCATCATTCTTATTAATAGGACTGCCGAGACTATCCTCTTTAGTTGAAGCATAATCATCTTCCTCAGAAGGAGGATCAACACTAAGGATATTACAATGATTGCTTGCCCTACTCCGCGATATAAAAGAATAATAATCTTTGATAGCGGGTGTGGATGATGTTGTCGAAAGCTCTAAGTGGATCGGGTCGACTTTATATTCTCCAACGAAGGACTCTGTAAAGTCTAAAGGACCCCAATCACCACCAAGATGTGCATTCCTTTGAGAAGAGGTGGAAGGAGCATACTTAGGACTCCTTGCTTCAGAAGCATCTTCTTTAGGGACATCTACCTCGAGAGTATCCTTTGCAGTAGGTACTGTTGGGGTAAACATCGACACACTAGAAGATACTGAGGGAATAAGAGTAGGCACAAGTGGAGCTCGACCAGTAGCGCTATCTCACATAGGTGCATAGCTTCAGGGTTAGCCTTAATCATGACTACTCGATTGTTACAAATAAACTTAATAGATTTATGCAAAGTGGACAGGACTGCACCCATAGCATGAATCCACGGTCTACCAAGAAGAAGGTTACATGGAAACTTTTTTGCCATGACATATACAAGCGTAGGAACAGTAACAGGTCCCAACCTCAAAGGAAAGACTACCATGCCTAGGGATTTTCAACCAACATTATTGAACCCATAAAGGACAAGAGAAGAAGTATTAAGAGAGGATGGGTCAATATTAATTTTAGGTAGTAAATCAATACTACATACATTGAGTGTCGAACCAACATCAATGAGAGTGTGTCTAATGCCTATCTTATTAATATTGACTATAATCATTAGAGGATTTGCTTGGTTCTGTACTTCCAGAGGTGGGAGCTCCTGTGGACAGAACGTAATATTCGGTGAACCCGCGCAAATATATGCCATCAACGCGCATCAATGTCTTTCGGCCTAGCGGAAGAAGGCAAGAGCATCCTTTGCAAGGATTCTTGAAACATACCTTGATAGACCGGAGCAAACTAAAGCAAGTCCCATAGTGAGATCTTATTTGAAGTAACCCGAGGTTGCTCGACAAGATTGTAATCACTAGGTGCTTTAGTTGTAGGTTTAGGAGCTTGAGGAATTCTTGGTTGTTTATTCATACTGTTCTCGTAAGTATAGGCTACCACTCTATAAGAGGGAGCCTTAGGAAGATCAGGAGATCGACTATTTAATGGAACACCATCGATAGCACAAACCCTTTTAGGAGTGGGACTAGCCAGAGTCACATGAATGATCGGTCTCTTAGGCCTTTGGGGGGTAGCGAAAACATTCACCACATTTACGGACTCACCAAAACTAGTAGAATGATTACTTAAACACATATTCTCAACATCAATCCAAACAAGATCAAACGTGGAATAATTACTTAAAGAGACATTCTCAACATTGATCCAAGGTGAATCAGATGTGGAAGGGGGTTCATTGTTTGCTAATGTATCATATCTAAAAGAGGGTACATTAGAACAGAGATGATATTCATCATTCACAAATGCATCATCTCCAGAAGAGAGTGCATCAGACGAAGAGGGAACTTCGTCATTCACAAATGCACCATCTCTAGGGGAGAGTGTCTTGGAATGAATAGAAGGTAAAGTAACATTGAGAAAGGTATCAATGATTTCATCTTCTTGCAACAAGACATCCTCTGAAGCAAGAGAAGTCTCATGAGAAGGATCAAAGATACCGAGTGACATGGGCAGAGCCAAGTCACCATTACATGTATCGAATGGAATATGATTAATATTTTGAACAAAGTTGGACATTGAAACGATAAAAGAAGATATTAAATCCATTATAATTTTTTCAAAGAAGAATGTTCTTCACGTCGAGTTCACCAAAAATGTGATATAGAGGGATTCGCTACTCACGAGTTCTCCTTGCTCAGAGATCCTCAAGGGGAAAACTACCCTATATTACCTCAATGGAACAACGTGGAAGTTCTAGAATTTGAAAGAGAAGGTCATAGAGGATCTCTGGACAAACTAATAGGCTCTCAGCCAAAGGACGTCAGCGCAAAAATCAGACGACAACACAATGCGTAGGCATCTCAAAGGGGCGCAGGCATCTCGTATGGGTCAGAGAACAAGTTTATTACATAAACACCTAAAGTGACTACTTCTACTCTGAATGCTAATACCGCAAATTACAGTAAAATAACAGAAAGCGATAAGACTAAGATAAAGAGATAGAAATGACAAAGGTAAGGAGAAGAAAGGAAATACTCACAACCATGCGAACAATGAAGCTTCCACTGAGCAAATGTCTTCAAAACCTGCAAGTGTGATACCTAGAGAGAATGTTAGGGTTGTATAGGGGTTTGCCTCAATCAAACCCCCATTTTGGTGTTCCCACCTCCACAGACAACCAAGAAGATAAAGAGAAAGAGTGTAAAGTGTGTGGCGAAAGCAAAACCCGCTCAGGAGTAGAACCCACACCATGAATAAGCGTGTGATAAAAGCAAACCCCACTTGAGGAGGAGAACCTATATCATGAAGTAAATGTGCAAATAGTCGGGGATATGGAATCCTAAGATGCTCACCAGCATGAAAATGAGGGAGATGAAGTTGCAAAAAGTGTTGTAATGGAAGCTTGAGAGAGCTCAAAGCTGCTACAACAAGCTATATAGAATATGTGTAAGAAAGTGATGGAGTGAAACTAAAAATTGGCAGAATGGAGCTAATTGTGGAGAAAAAGTCCTTCAAATGAAATGAAATAAGGACTTTTAAGGAGGGAAAAGAAGCTTCCCGGGCCGTTCCAGAGAATCCCGAACCGTTTCCACCAAAAAACTTAGGTGAAAAGTGGAAAACATGCTCAGAAATGGTCATCTGAGCGTTGAAATGTCACAGGATGCTAGCACGGCATGCAGACGTCTACACGACGCGCTAGTGTCTGGACACGTCACGCTACAAAACAATGCTAACAAGAAAGGCACAAAGTCCGATGCAAAGTTAACACTGCAAGGGTGGTGGCTAAAAAGGGGTGTTGGAGCATCTTGAGAGGGAAAAAGTTTGATGCTAGGGCTAAAATGAGCCTACTCATGATGCTAAAGAAGAAAACACTAATGTGGAAGCAAGAATGTAGGGGAAATCGCAAGGGTGCAATTTTTCTCTTATATAATTTGTGATTTGGTGCTCTCCAAGGATGGTTTCATGAGTTACAGTGTGTGGAAGGTTAACTGTGTGTTGTGCAGGATGAGTATATTCTTCAAGTTAAAGTTGTTGCAAAGGATTTGTTGGATTTTAGGGTGTTGATGGAATAATCTAGATTGTGTTCAAGTGATGTGTGTTTTCTATGAGTCATCTTTGGATCAAAGGAAGCATGTAATTAAATGTTTAATGTTGTTTACACGAGTTTGATTGATATTGGGTGTTTACACGAATTGTGGATTTGCTTCAGTGTTTGTGGAAGCATGGTGTGGTGTGTATGTGTGGATTTAGGTTTGAGTTAAGGCATGATGTGGTCTACCTTCATTCCTTTCCATCGTGGGAATGTTTTGGTACTGACCTAATTTGAATTTGCATGGTTGAGGTACATAGTTGACCTTGGAGAATGTTTTGAAGGTTGAGGATGGTATAAATAAGTGATGAATTGGTGAAGGATGTCCGTGTGAAGTGTGTGTGTGAAGCAAAGTGTAGAGTTGTGAAGTGCAAAAGTGTGCAAGCTTTAATGTGTTAGACTACTGGAAGTAATGAGCAGAAGGTGTCTACATTCTTCAAAGATACTATTCAAATGTACTAGTGATGTTGTGGTGGATATTTTCTATTTCTTTGAGATGGATTTCTCATTGTAACAATCTTCTTTCTTCTTTTTTATAATCCGACAATGATCCCTTTTTTCTTTTGGGCAGTGAGCCCTTTGGCCATGAGCCTATTGTATTTGGTATCATAATTACTTTATATTCTAAGCTAATCATCACTGTGGTTTTTCCCTTATTAGGTTTTCAACATAAATCTGGTGTTATGTTGTGTATGGTGTTAATGTGTTTCGGTTTTTGTTATTTGCTTCCATGCTAAATCACTTTAACAAATTAAATGCTAATAATGTTAATGTGGATCTGAATGTTAATGAGTGTTTTGATGTTTTAATGAACAACTGATTCTCCCCCCCTCGTTACCCCCCCACTCTTAGTTGTCTTGTGCATTCAACAAAAACATGGAAAGAATTGAGTGACTTATTTTTGACAAATTTCCATTCACCTAATGTATGAATAAAAAACATAAATAAAATATGGAGGATGAAAAAATTGAGGAATTAGTAAAATATGATGAAAAATGATTTAAAAGTGAGGTTAAAAAACTAGAATAAACCTTCATATTTTAGTTCTTACCACTCACATTGTAGTAGAAGTAGATAAAAATATTTCCTCTTCATATAAGGATGGTAGACATGATCACTATAATACAATCCTAGTCAAATAAATGGGAGAACAATTAAGTAGGAAATGATGAAATCAATTTAATTTCAAATTAGAGTTGGAAAATGAAATCCATTTTGTCGCCATCTCCTTCACATTGGTTCTCTAGCTATGTGTGAGGGGATGGAGGAATAATTATAGGTGGGGAAGAATGAGGAGGTGGACAAATTGGAGTCTGATGTGGTGGGTTTGGAATTGGAGGAGTGGGAGTATTTCAATGGTGAGTTGTGTGGAGGAGAGTTATGAGGAGAATTTTTTTTTTTGTGGGGGGGGGAGTTATGAGGAGGAGAGTGAACAAAAGGCTCTCTCTCAAAGGATGAAGGTCAATATTCAAACAAGGAAGGAGATGAGAGAATTGCATTATTGAAATTTCTTGAACTAGGTGGTAAATGATAGGATTAGGGGTATCTATTGGGACATTGAGAGTAGGAGGTGGATTTTTTTTATGTTTTGATAAGAATGTGGTAAGGGTTGTGAGGTTAATGGTAGGATAGTAGAGGGAATGAAAATAATGGTAGGAGATAATCAAGCAACATAAGTGAAGGGTAGGGGTTGAAAGGGTGGAAAATAGGAGCAAGAGTAAATCAATTGCCTAAAGGGATGTGATTATAGTTAAAATGAGGAGTGGAGAGAGACATGCATGGTACAAATGTGGGTTATATGAGAAGGACTAAGCATAAAAAATTAGGTGAAGGAATATTGAGTGGTAGGAAAAAGAAAAGAGGTTGGCTAGAAAAGAGGGATGAAAGTAATAGAATTAGACTATAAAGGGACATGAATGTGAATAATATATCCTCTACCTTGCAATATCTCTAGCTCCCCAAGATGGGTGATGATGATATTTGTCAAGGAGTATGTGAGTGATGCGATTTAGGATTAAATGACATTATTAGGTAGGCTATTTTGGAGGAGAGACAAATGGTGGTCAATTTTAGTGAGTGACAAAATTAGCATCATCTAATGGGGCTTCATGATCAAAGTGGTCATCATTGTGAGTCATGTAGAGTGAGACATTGTGTGGGGTGGATGATAATGGAGGAAGGAAGGAAGGGTAATGAAAGAAGGAAGTGTGAGGAAGATACATGGATAGGCTTAGATGAGGGTTCCTATAAGAGATAATGTATGAGGAAGGGATAGTCAAAGAGGGAAGGATATTGATTTCTATTGAAGAACAACAAAAATGATTCATTCTTACATACTATAGAAAATTTGAGTAGAAAAATGTAGAGTTTTTAGTTTTGGTGAAAATAAAAGACAAAGATAATAGTGTACTAAATGGACACTAACCTAATTGTGAGAAGGTCTATAAGTTGTGACTATGTTTATGTTTACTCAAAAAAAGTTTTGTTGAATGATGAAAAAATTAAAAAATCAATGTAAAATTAACTAATTGGACATTAGAATGAGAGTTTGTCATTTAGAGAGAAAAATTCTTTTGATGATGAAAAAATGAACAAATAATGAAGGTTAGGATTCACATCAAGTTCACTACAAATATATATAGAAAATAGATAGTCTACATATTTTAAATGCAAGAAAGTATTTTCAATTGTCTATATTAGGATTCAAAAAGTAATCTATCACAAATAGGTTGACTTAAGTTAATGCAAACACAAACAAATTCTCTACCAATTAATTAACAAATTATTTTTCTTTCTAGTTAGATTGCTTAACATGTCTTACTTAAATTAAATCCTTAATCTAAATGAGATTTCATTGAGAAATGAAACAAGAAATTAGGTGATCTACTAGCTATAAAATTTATGAATGACAAGATTGTTTAAAGATGTTTAAATAAAAAGTAAAATAATGAAATATAGAAATTAGATAAGCTAGTTGCTGGTAGGAAGAACAAAGTCTAGTTTTTATAAAAGTATGTTGGCACCGTTGTAGAGTGGAATAATAAAGTATGCAATATTTTTAAAAAATTCGATAGATAGCAACAAACAAAAGGGTGCAAATTTTTTGAAGAAATGAAGAATAGAATAAGGGTCCTTGTAAATGTGTAAGAAATGTGGTTTCAAAACAGTTCACACCACTTCCACATTTTTGAAACATGTCTACCACAGCAGTTGCAACTAAAACATCTGACAAAATTGCTTTATCCTTTATGCTTTGATGGACGTCCATACCCTGTTCCAAAGCTCCCATTTCATCACAGGCTAGGAGGATGCTGACAAAGGTTACAGAGTCTGTCTTTACATCTGCCAATTGTATTTGCTTGAAAGGTCCTAAAGCGTTTTAAAAAGATCGACTTTGTGAATAATTTGCAATCAGGGTATCCCATGAGAACGCATTTCTTCAAGGCATTCTGTTAAACTTGTCCATGCTTCCACATTTTGTGTATCCTGCAATCATGGCAATCCATGAGATCACATTTATTTTAAGTATCATGTCAAATAGTTCATGCCCCTTGTCTGTGCTTCCACATTTTGCATACATGTCTACCAGGTTAGTTGCAACTACAGCATCTGAAAAAATTCCCCTGTCCTTTATCTTTGACAGATTCCATACTCTTTTCCAAAGCTCCCATTTTGGTACAGGTAAGGAGGCTGCCGGCAAAGGTTGCGAAGTCTGGCTTTACACCTGCCAATCGCATTTGCTTGAAAGTTCCTAAAGCCTTTTTCAACAAATAAATTTTGCGTATATCTTGCAATCATGGCATTCCATGAGGCCACAGTTCTTTAAGGCATTCGGTCAAACAGTTCGCATGCCTTGTCTATACTTCCACATTTTGTATACATGTCTGCCAGAGTGTTTTCATCAAACAAAATTCCTCTATCCTTTATGCTTATATGGATAGCTATACCGTATTCCAACGCTTCCATTTCACCATAGGCTAGAACTATGCTGGCATATGTAAGCTGATCCGGCTGGAGGTTTCCATATGGTGACAGTGCGACTGCCTCTTTCATGGCAGTGGCTATCCAAAAAAGCAGAGTTAAGCTGACTCTTTTTTACTATTCAAATTTCATTGAAACAGCGGGAAATTTAGGCGGGTTTTGGAGTTCAATTTTGAAGCGTTGGATATTAATAAAAGCGGGTGGCAGTAGACATTAAAACTGCAGAGTTGCTTGGAATTTGCTGACTACGAACAGTACTGCCTTGACTTGGAATTCGCTGCCGAGTTTTCCAACTACAAACAGTACTGCCTGACAAAAACCAATATCTTATAAATTGCAGTTACGGGGCTTATGGTATGTGTGATGATGGGCATGGTATGGGGCGGTGCATTCCTGGGGCTAGATAGCCAGCGCCCAAAACGACATGGTAAGGGGGCTGGCATCCATCGGCACATCCATGGCCATAGACTCGTACGGTAGAACTGTCAGCCGCTGTGCCCAGGAAGCTTTGATTTTAATGCCATAGACTCGTACGGTAGAACTGTCAGCCGCTGTGCCCAAGAAGTTTTGATTTTAACGCCCGTTCGTAGGCTGCCGAGCAAGTGGGCCCAAGTCTGCTGTCCTCCACCGCCAGCCTCTACCAAGTTGATCAATTTCGCCTAAATTTCCCGTTGTTTTTCCTCACCACTTCCAGTATAATGTAAATTCACCCTAATGCAAACTCCATCCTGCACGCTCTTGGACGCTTGATTATAAATAAATATATATTTTTTTTTTTTAATAAAATCATGAAATTTGTATGTTTGAAATAGTTGTTTATGTTGTTTTCAAATGAGTAATGATTAATTATTATTTTTTAAATAATTATGAAAATATAAAGAATACAATGTGTTTTATGTCTATATATTTTTTTTTTTATAAGTATTTATTTTAAATATTTTTATTTATTAATAAATTATTAATTTTACAATATAATTTTTTGGAAAAGTTAGTAAATTTTTTTGCTAAGTTAAAATGATTAAATATTTTTTTATAAGATAAGTCATATAATTTGTAAAATGATGTCAAATTTTCAATTTTTAAATATTTAAAATGATTAGAAGTTATTATGTTCATATTTCAATGTGTATTTTAATTAAACATTAATATATAAAACTACATTAAATAAATGATAATTGGTGAATAAAGTTGGAAACCTAAAAATATGTTGATTGTATATCTCTACAAGTCTTTTTTTTCCTAATTCAATTTTAATTACAAAACATATCTAGGAAGAATATAATTGAATGAAATATTTGTAATTAATCCACCATCAAACTAAAAATGAAAAATATTATTTTGTTTCATGCTTAGAGTAATTTTACATTACATTTATTAAAAAATAAGATTTATTATTTTATTAGTCAAAATTAATTTTTAATTGTTAAATAATAAATTAGATTATATTTTAAAATAGTTAATAAAGAGTTGTTTTTTATGATTTTGAAATTGTCAAAAAATTAAAAAATTGATAGAAAAAAAATATAAATAACAATTACTTAAACAATATATGATAATTGAAAAATCAATAAGTAAAACTAGAATTTTAATGGTGTTCTTTATGTTTTTGAATATCTAAATAATTTTAAATTTATTTTATTAAACAAAATTGAAATCTTTAATCTAATTGTGCATGGGAAATTTGAAAATTGATTTCAAAATTGACCTATTTTTATTTTTTCTAATCTTATAGTTTTATAGTTTATTTTCAAAATATTGTTATATATTCATCTTTGCTCTTATTCCTTGTATCTTAAGTTGTTGCTATTCAAGTGGTCATATATTTTTGCTCATTCACTATTATATTTAGTTGCATTTTTTATTATTTTTTTATGTTTTCTCTCATTTTTTATGGTTATTTATTTTCCTTTTTCTAATTTGTTCCTCTATCCTTGTGCTTCCTTCCCCTCTTTTTTTCCTCTCTTTTTATCTAGTGTTAGTTGCAATCAATCATTTTTTCTCCTCTTGTAGCTATACAACTAAGATTTAGTGGTATTCCATATTTCACCAAAATTTATTCTATGCTTATCTAGGGAGTGCCACCGAATGCTTAATGCAATTTAAATTAAGATGTTTATAATAAATAAATTCTAAACAATTTTATGCAAATGAAATGATTATGCATTGATGAATAGACGCTTAGAATAACCAAATCCTAAACAACTTAATGCAAAAAAATGATTATAGAACGATTAAAAGATGCTTAGAATAACAAATCGTAAACAACTTAATGTAAATAAAAATGATTATGAAACGATAAAAAGATGCTTAGAATAAAAAATCCTAAACAACATAATGGTATTTTGATAGAGAAATGGTCACATGTTATTATAAGACAATCATATATCTAACTATGACTACCATCATGAAAAGTAAGATTGCAAGAAATAAATAACATATTATTTATAATTCAACCATTCTAAAATGAATATACATTCAAATTTAAATGTTTAAATCTTGAAAACATGCACATACGAAAAAAAAAATGTTGTATATTGATTTTTAGTCATCATAGAAAATAAGATTGCAAGAAATAAATCTATAACATGTTATTATTTATAATTCAACCACTCTAATGTGCATATACATTCAAATTTAAATGTTGAAAGTTGAAAGTTGGAAAACATGCACATAAGGAAAAATTATATTGTATATCGATTTTTTATATATAAAAGCGTAGAACAATTCTCTACACATACGAAATTGGCATTGATACCAACTCAAAATATTTTTTACAAAATGTTGCATATATGTCATCTCAAGCTCCATATGCCATCTCAAGATCTATATGCAATGTGGATGTTGAATAACTACACATTAAATCCTAATAGTTCAATTGATCCTATGTCTCAGGTGAGTCCTAAACTTATGGTGGATCATCAAAATCTAGCCTTCTCATGCCACTTGATGGATGCAAAATTGACTGCACAAGAACAAGTCAAACCACATTTTAATTAGCTCAATAGTAAATAAATTAGGCCACCAAAAAAAACTTATCTAATATAATTTAGAAATTTCAAATTACCATATTGTTACTATCTCTACTTTGCATTACATCCATTGTTGAAGCTTCTTGGTTAAGATCAATAGAAAATGGTAACATATGTTGTTGGATGTTGTGTTGATCATCTAAAGCCACAATAATATGCACATTTAACACATCAACTTAGACAAAAATTAATTTACAAATTAAAGACATAAAATTGATAGAAGTGTGTTCTATAATTTCTATACCATCTCCACTTTGCATTGTATCTATTGTTGTTGTTTGGTTGAGATCAAAAGAAAAAGGTAGCATATGATCTCTATTGTTTTGTTGATCCCTTGAATCTGCAATGACATGTTCATTTAACACATCAACATAGATAAATTTTCAAGTGTAAAATTGCATTATGTAATTAATATAAATAATGGTAAATTTATTAAGTATAAAATTAATAAATACATTTGATAGTTAAAAAATTACCATCTATAAGTTGTATTTCATTTGTTATTGTTTGATTTGGATCAATAAAGAAAGTTAATTGATGTTGTCGAGTACTTTCTTGATCATCCAAACCTACAGTGACATATATTTAACATATAAAATAGAAACAAGAAGTATTATTATGCAAATTACTAAAATGCCTATGAATAAATGTACTCACTGTGTTGTTGCATGATAACAACTCTTTCTTCTTCTATTGCGATGCCTGAGCGATTTATGACCTTTTTTTTCTTTTTCTTTCTACATCCTATAGAGGGGAATCGAAAATTTCCATACTCCTTAGTTGTTTCATTCAAGTCTTCAGAGATGGCATTGTCTCTTTGACGGATTGAAAGATGTTTGCACATTTTGCTTGGACTGAACCAAGGTGATATGCATCTCGTAGACATGTTCTCTAATCCAGGGATTGATGTGAATTTGGAAGAGGAAGGAAAAGATGTATCATTATCTTTTCTCAATCGCTCAATACATTGACTAAATTTTTTTTTTCATCTTCGCTAGTTGGTAAATTTTGGAGCAGATGTTTTAAATAATCAATGGAATTTTGAAAGTTATCATTTGAAGCATCACACAATTTCTGGCCATCTGTAATACAAATATAAACAATTAAATCTAAAAATATCTTAAAATATCTTAATATTTCATTATAAAATGTATACATTGAAACTTTCCTGTTCTTTGGTCTTCACCAATGACAACCCCAAGCACATCTTGATCTTCTATTTGATTACAACCATCTATAATTGAATTAAGATTTAATTAATTTTGAGAACCATAAAAAATAAAGTAATATTTAATTGTAAAGACCATATCGACATTATTGATGGTATTATTTTCATTACTAAAACTCCCTTTGACATTGTCATCATCATCAAGCAATGGAGTAACACCATCTATAATTTAATGAGATTAATTTAGTTAGTTTTGAGGAATAATATAATAATCATTTAACATATAAATATTAAACTTAACTCTCAAATAACCCTTACCAACAACTTGATCTTGCTCATTATTTTTGTTTCTTTTTAGAAGATCTAAAATCTTTAACACATGTTTACATGTGTTTCCCTTCTTTGCCCACTGACAATCACACACATGTAAATCTGGTCCAAATTTTCTAACAAGATACCATTTTGTTGGAATTGTTTGGCTTCTTATCTGGTACGTGTTAGGAAGGAGATCATATGGATGGCAATCTGTATCTGGTATTTTTTTTTACCTCTCTAATGCAGTTATGTAATATCTTTCTTTTTTGAAGTTAGTCAGAAACCCTAATAACTGCAAATATCTTTTATTTTTATAGAATGGCTCTACCCTATGAAGAAGTGCATGGATAAGCCAATCCATTCTTCTTGTGCATCTTTTTGAACGATCATTTAAATAGTGACTCTTGATGTGGAAGTGATATGACTCTATGGAAGCATTGGTTTATTAATTTGCATGAGGAAAAATTCTATAGTTTTTTGCCCACATCGCTATACAAACAATCATAAACTTCATCTTAGTATAAATAAAAACAAGTTAAATGATGTAAATGCATAAAAACCATAATGAATAATTTAATAGGCTTACCAATATGAGTCTCGTCATGACACCAAGTTTTTTGAAAGTAATCAATAAATTTCTTCCCCTCTTTGAATTCCTCCATGAATTTTTTTATCAGGTGAGCAATGATGTCTTCATTATCACTCATTGCATACATTATCTCACCCAATCTATCAAACATCTTAGTTCCAACATCCTTATTATGGACATACCTGGATTATAAAATATAATATCAAACTATGAGGTTCAAACATGTAATGTTCGATTGTTTCACATATTTTAATTAAAGATTGATTTACTTGTATACATTCTTCAACCATGCCCTACGTACATGCCAAATACATAAAAGTACTCGGCAATCAAAAGATAATCTACATGTTACATTATAAAAGCTCATAAGTAGTGCATTCTAAAATAATTAATTGTTACATTATAAAATCTCATAAGTATCATTCTAAAAAGTAAAAATAAAAGATTAAGGCCAATAAAAACTTGATTGCTTCAATCTCAGCACTAGCATCGTCTGTCATAAATGCATTGACATTCCAATCTGCTTTACATTGTTTCCCTCTTTTACAAACTTCCATCAACCATTCATTTATATCCTCAACTTTATCTCTTGAGGATATGGCCCATGCAATAGGTATACCGGCCTCTTGTTCATCGAATACAAGCAAAGTATATAACTGGTACTACACATGAAAAAACCATTGATAAATTATTATATGTTTAAGAGAATAAATTAATGATTTTATTAGGAACTATAAACACAATTAGAATTGTTTTACTTACACCATATTTATTTGTCAAGAATGTGGAGTCCATTGCAATAATTGAGTTATGTGAATGCTTCACCATCATTTCTCGCATCCATGGTGTTTGGATTCCTATGATAAATGGAATATTTTCCACATTATCTAGTCTTTTATAGTAAAAGAAGTTATCTTTCTCCTCTACATGCCACATTCTTACACTTTTTGCATCATCTTCATTCTTTTGGGATCGAAGTGAGCGTACTCTTTTCCATGCATTCAAAACATCTTTTCTCAACAAACATGTGTCCCTCTTATTCATCAACTGAATAAAACCATGATCTAAATAATGTTGTTCACATATTGTGTCAATCCCCACCCCCATTGGCAATAAGGATTCAATATACGATTTACATTCATTTGACAACCTTGGTGCAACACTGCTCCTTGGATCACCAAAAGGGTCATCTTTTCCATGGCAAAATTCACCATTAGCATCACAATGACTGAAATCATTATATGTAATAATTGCAACATTTGGTCTACCATACATAACCTTAACAAGAAAGTGGGTTTGGCAACCCCTTTTTTGGATAAACCTTTGTTTCCTTTTCTTGGTTTTAGGTTTATTTCTATTATCCTCGGGGCCAAAAGCACACCAATACCTATTTACACACACACACACACACACACACACACACACACACACACACACACATATATAAATTAATTAATATAACAATTAGAAAATATAATTTCTTACATGCATAAATTATATTAAATCTATGCAAACCTTGAGTACATCATGGTTGTGTGGTCTTTAGGATGTATCAAATTGGGCTCTTTATGCATTTTGTGTACAAATGTTGTCTCTGTAGAATCCAATAAACCTTCTCCTTTGACAAAATGAGGGAGTCTTTCAAGAGGGATCGCAACACATATATCTATCTCACCATTTTCATCTCCAATAGGTGTCCATTCAAGGTCAACACTTGAGAAATGATTTCCTTGATTAGGAATGTCTTGCACATCTAGATGAAGTTTTGATTGCCATTTTTTTGGCTTGCCCATTCTGAATAATATTAAGATGATTAGTGGACCTCTATCTTGTTCAAATATGTCAAAAGAACTATATATTTTTTTTCTAATCATTCTATGACCTATACTTATCTTTACCTTAGTGTTCACACTTTCCTTTGAGGTTTAAAATAATATATGAATAAAGTTCAATGACCTATTACAAATGAGTCTATAAATCATTGGGATAATGTCATATAAACCAATTTTCCAATAATATAATATAAACAAACATGGGAATTTTTGTGCTTTAAGAGAGGTAATTTATTTTTCCAATAATTGTATTTCATTTTCACCAAACCAATAATAATTCTTACTACATTAGCCTCATGTAGGGAATCATTGGCACAATGACCAAGGACGGCTTATTTAAAAGATATTTGAGAGGGATCCAAAGATCCATGTGTGTTATCTATGAACCTATAGCCCAAAAAACAATAAAAAATAGGAATAAAATAGGAAACCCCAATCTAAAAAAACTAACTTTTTTCAATGCAAGGTTGAATTTTAACTTGGAAAAAATAAATATAAACACTTGACTTATTTATGTGTAATTTTAAAATGAAAATTATGTTCATTTCTTCATTTTTATCCTTTCTTTAGTGTTAGTGGCTACACATACAAACCTATGGTATACATATAAACTATTTTATAGTTAAATTCCCTCTTCTTGGATTATTAGCATAGATTTATTTGAATCTTCACTTTTTTTCTTAATTTTATTTTTAGGATGTAGTTTATGATGAATTTTCCAAAACTTTAAATAAGCATGTCCATCTATTTTTGTAATGGCTAAGATGATTAGTTGTGTCTTTTCCTTCTCTATTTTGTACAAGAGTATTTTATTTCTTAACTTTCTCATTATTTTGCAGTTTTAACCTTCACACTAAAGGACTCATCATCATATATATTTTTCTCCTCCTCTACATAAGTTCTCGAACTCATGTCTCATGCAATTCATTGGGATTGTTGATACCCATCCTCCTCAAGATGTGATAATGGAGACCTCCAAGATACATTTTCAACATATCTTGCTCATCCAATTCCATGTCATTTTGCATAGATTTCCTCTTAAACTCCATTTGGTGTAATCCTTCATACTTTGACCACTTTGTTTCTTGTAACATATCCTCTCTTTTTTATCAATTTTATATCTAATAGGATAAATATTTCTATGAATTAATCCTAACTACTTACTATGATATTATTCATCTTTCCACAATTTACAATAAAATTCCCCCACCATACAACATGATACTCTTTTATTTTGTGGAATGCAATTGAATATTTTTATGCCACATTTACTTTATGCACATTAAAATAGACTTATATTTTTTCAATCCATAAATTTAATGGTTCAAGATTAATTTGTTCATCAAAAATATCTATTTCTACTTTAGTTCCTACATTAAATGGAATTTTTTTTTTCCTTCTTATTTTTGTATGGTTTGTTCAATAAATACTATGCATTTTTTCTCACTCCCCACTCTTCCTTAATACCAAGTTTTTTTTTAAGATCTTTTACCAACATAAGATTGTTCTTGTATCATTTGAACTTTTTTCCTTTATATGAACTCTTTTTGTCTTGATATAATCTCTTTTTATTAGATAAACCACTATAAGTTCTTTATTATTCCATTCATATAGATTTATAATGCAATTAATTGTGCATTCATTTTTTTATGTTAGCGTTTTGTGCTCTCATAGTTACTATTATAGACAAACTTTCACAAACCCACTAAGATCAAATTGCTCTAATTCCAAAATTAATTTGTAAATCATTATAATTTTATAATTTAAGATCACAAAATTATTTCTACTTATAATTACTTGGATCAAATGAATTTTAATAAAAGATAATGAAATATAGAACATCAAATATATAAAAAATAATTGTATAGTAATAGTCATGAAAACTCAAATAACTCATTATTTTATCCTAAAAATCTCGTGAGGGGAAAGCTAGGCCATGTGGTAGTGATAATTTCCCTAAACTACCTTTTTTCATTACATAGGAAAGTACTTGAATAGAGGTGAAATAATGGTTTTCATCTAATTTTTGTAAATGGGCCAATACCTTACTTTTAATGTTTGTTCACTAGATCCTTTCATATCAAACATGAAGAAAATTATTCACATCTTTTAATTTAGGTCTAACAAATAAATAAAAAATGTTTTACTTTAGCATACATGACTCACTATATCTCACTTGCATGTTAAAGTGGGGGTAAAATATAGAGATACAAAGCATCGCCCCAAATTATAGTATTTGTCATATATACATCTTAGTGTCTTAATGTTCAAGAATTTATTATCTTAATTATATTCATAGTTGGGAAATTGTTTATTTGTATTGAAAACTACAAAGGTTTCTTACTTAAAAATGAGTTGTCAAAATTAACTAGGACCTCAACTTTGTGGCAATTTTACAAGAGGACACATAAACACATAATGAGATAGGAAAAAATAATATGTTTTAGAAAGCTACAATGAGTGCTACATATATGTAATTTTTAATTTATTTTTTATGTATTAGCTTCATTTGATAAAAAAAATGGTGTGAAATGATAAATTTTGATTAATAAAACTGATGTATGAGACTAAACAATATATTTGACATGTAAACCTATGTTGGTTAAACATTCTATGTAGCTTGGGGGACTATGATACTACATATAATATTTAAATGACATATATATATAGTGGTCAAAAATATTATCTAAAATGAACTTAATCATTTTTTTTGTTCCCATAAATTTGTAAATTGATTAGTGAGACATACTATTATGCTTTAGTTGATTGGAATAGAATAGAATTACAGTGTTTGTTAAAATGTGAGTAAAAATACTTACCTACAAACAAATCGTACCACCTTAAAAATTCCACACATGATACTTTCATAATATTTTAGCTTTTACTTTATACTCACATTAATCACATGTTGATACTTGTAAGAAAATGATGTTTTACATTATCAATCTAGTATAATTAAAATAAATACAAATAGTAATTGGCAAATTATTAATAAATGAAATGATTAATAAGTGTTGCCTATTGAATAGTTTTTAATACAATCTAAAATAAAAGTTCTTTACATTTTTAATTTAGGTTAATTAAAATAAATGTAAATAAAAATAATTAATGAAATGATTAAACAATTTTCATGTTTGTAATATAATTGAAAATATAGTTGATATTAGTTAGTTAGAAGGTTAGTAAATATTGATTAATTTAGTAGTTTATTTGTTTTAAAATTTATAATATAAATGACGCTTTCATAATATTTTAGCTTTTACTTTATACTCACATTACTCACATGTTGATACTTGTAAGAAAATGATGTTTTACATTATTAATCTAGTATAATTAAAATAAATACAAATAGTAGTTGGTAAATTATTAATAAATGAAATGATTAATAAGTGTTGCCTATTGAATAGTTTTTAATACAATCTAAAATAAAATTTCTTTACATTTTTAATTTAGGTTAATTAAAATAAATGTAAATAGAAATAATTAATGAAATGAGTAAACAATTTTCATGTTTGTAATATAATTGAAAATATGATGCTTTCATAATATTTTAGCTTTTACTTTATACTCACATGTTGATACTTGTAAGAAAATCATGTTTTATATTAATCTAGTATAATTAAAATAAATACAAATAGTAGTTGGTAAATTATTAATAAATGAAATGATTAATAAGTGTTTCCTATTGAATAGTTTTTAATACAATGTAAAATAAAAGTTCTTTACAATTTTAATTTAGGTTAATTAAAATAATTGTAAATAGAAATAATTAATGAAATGATTAAACAATTTTCATGTTTGTAATATAATTGAAAATATAGTTGATATTAGTTAGTTAGAAGGTTAGTAAATTTTGATTAATTTATTAATTTATTTGTTTTAAAATTTATAATATAAGTTTTTTAAAATTACTTATTGATTTAATTTAAAATGTTTTAAGAAAAAATTTGTTAACTTTTATTTGTAAAATTTTGAGATCTTCTTGATAATTATTAAATTGTCTATATTTTTATGAGATGATGTATTCTTTTCAACAAAAATCTAGTATAATATAGTTATTTGAAATTTAAGTAATATATATTTCATAAAAAAAAATTATAAATATAATATTGTTAATATAATAGAATATAAAAAATACTTCATAATTTATTTATTGTTAAAAATTAGGGTGAAACTTCCAATGGCCACAAAGAGGGCACAAAGTCCAAATTCTTAATTGAGGATTGCAAGATCAATCTAAATTTAAACCTAATTATCTAATTTATGCACCTCGCGGGCAAAGGTAAGGCTTCCATTGTTTATTAACTAGCATGCATATATTAAATATTAATATATATAAAATATACCGAGAGTTATCCTTTTTCAAGGTGCCTATTTTCATCATTTTTTCTCAGTGCAATAGGCCCCTCATAATGATAACTCTCAATGTATTTTTTATATATTAATATTTAATATATGTATGCTAGTTTAATAGATTTTATTTTATCAATGTGTGCACATATATCTCTACTTCCGCATTCATTTGTTTAATTTTTCACTGTATTTTTACAATCATTTTCTATGTGAATATTAGATCAATCTCATAACTATTTTATTAAATACATTTCAACTTCAATTTTATAAAAAAATATTAAATACAAAAATTATTCAATTATCAACTTCCTCTAGCTTTGAGTAGCTTAACCAACAAAAGTTTCATAAATTTTAAGAAGTTAATTTTTTAGATGTTGCTCCTATTCTTCAAATTAAAGTAGTTTAATCCCCAAAATATAATATAATGTGTTGTTTTAAATGCACAAGGATAACTTAAAATAGAGGAAAAAACACATTTGAAACTTTCTATAATAATCATTGGAGTAAAAATTAGTTAAAATATGTGATTTTTCTTTAATATATACTTTCTATTTAAATAAAAAATGTAAGATTTAAAAGATTGTTTATGCTGCATTGATAGAAATAAATGTTGTTGAATGTATTATTTGACCATTTTCTTAATCAAGAGTGTTTAGTTAGAATGTATTTTGACTCCCAAATTAATACACTAAGTTTTAAAGGGCATACAACTTGGATTTATTATCAAAATTAATACACTAAGTTTTAAAGTCTTGGTCTACATCGAAAGTTAGAAGTAATATTTTCACATTAACACTGTGGAAATTCTCCCGTTTGGTAAAGGCCGTAGATAATTTCTATTATGGAAAAGCTAAATGTTATTTGAATGTGCATACAATATTTGGGCATAGATGAATTGGCAAATTTACAATTGTTTTCAAGCTTAATCACACGGTTAAAATAGAAATACAAATATCTATACAACAAAGAAAAACAATCCCGTTGTATTTTCCACAAAGAAGGTTGCTTACACCAGATTTTGAGGCTGAATATCTAAAATTCAATGCAATTCCAACTGATCTTTTAAAATGGAACAGAGTACCCTAAATTATTTTATTTTATTTCATTTGGTAAACTTTTAACTTGGATGCCAAATATTTTTTTGTTCTTTCCTTTTTCTTATCTCTCCAACCTAATCAATTAAAATGAAAAATGGGCACTCTTTAACAACCAATATTTGGCCACAGTTTATTGCCTAACACTTATGAAAATTAATAATTTTCCTCAAAATCTTGCCAGCCAGCCAAATCGTAAAAAATTTCCACTAATGCAACTGCTTTTTTATTTACACGGGTAGAATCACTATTATTTACACAGGTTCTAGTGAATTGAAAAATTTATATCAGCCAAACAAAAGATTAATACGCTTGAGCAATTTATAAAAGTGAGCCAAAAAACCTGGTGCTACGCTGTTCGTTTATTTAAAGCAGCTCCTGGTCGCTCTGTGTATGAATCTCCTCTGAATTCCGTCTCTTGTTATCTTCATAACGCAAACATAAGACTCAATTTCATTGCAAAAATGATTTTTTTTTAAATGGGTTCAGAACAATTGCATATATAATTCATCCGCCATACCTTGAGAGCGTTGACCGCTAACCAATTGGGCACTGCGCAAATAGAAAGATGTTTGGAACGAGAGCTGTTTGAGGAAGGGAAGCAGAACTCAAAACTGCAGCAAACTCCTTTTCTACCGCGGGAAATTTAAGGGAGACTGCAAATTCAATTTAGCGGGAAATTGTGAAAGTAGTTGACAATTAATACTGATACATTAATATTGATCAACTTGGTGGAGGCTGGCGGTGGAGGACAGCAGACCTGGGCCCACTTGCTTTCCTTGGCGGCACCCTACAAACGGGTGTTAAAATCAAAACTTCCTGGCACAGCGGCTGACAGTTCTACCGTACGAGTCTATGGCCATGGATGTGCCGATGGATGCCAGCCAGCCCCCTTACCATGTCGTTTTGGGGGCTGGATAGCCTTTGCCATGGATGCTATGCCATGCCGATGGCTGCATTCATCTATGCTACGGATACTGCCGTTTCTCCCGTGCCGTGTTTGTCCGTGCAGAATAACTGGCCGCAAAAACAAAAAAACACGGCAAAACCCGTTGCATTTAATAAACGTCCCTTCGTCAGTGCGAGCAAACAAGTAAAACCGTGCAGAACTCCAGCCGTGGCATTTTTAATTTTCGAATACAAAGACAAAAAACACGACAAAATTCGTTGCATTTAATAAACGTCCCTTCGTATGCAAACAAGTAGAACCGTGCAGAACTCCAACCTGACATTTTTTATTTTCGAGCACAAAATTCAGCAGCAGCAAAAAGAGTTTATTAAATATTTTTTAAATATAGTTTAAAAAATATTAACAATATAAAATTTATTTTTTTAATATTTTTTATTAAAGATTTTAATGATGTATTAATAAAAAAATATTAAATTATTAAACAATTTTTAAACAAATATAGTAAAATAATATTTAATAAATAAAATAAATTAATTCTGAAGTAAAATAAAATAATTCTCAAACATATAAAAAAAATTATTACATAAAAAATTAATGAAATATTTATTTTAATAACTATATTAACTCAAAATTTATATTAGATATTTTTTTATTAATAAAATAATTTTTAATCAATTTTTTAATTTAAATTCTATAAAATATTCAATAAATAATATAAAAATTATATATTTGTATTTTAAATTATATAATATATTTTATTTTTTGTAAAATATGTAAATTTTTAACCATTTTTCGTATTTTTTATATTTTTTAACAATTCAATATATAATACAAATAAAATACAATTAAACATGTATAAAGCCTTCACAAAATTCATTGTATTCAAACACACTTATTCAAATCCAAATAAATTAGTTTTACTTTAATTTTATTTTAATTATTGATTTAAAATATTAACAATTATTGATGCAATTTTTTATTATTCATATATTATATTCTATTGTATTATATATTCGAGATATTTAATAATTCTAATTATTTATATTAGTTTATGTTTTAAGTAAAGATCAAATATATATGTAATTTTGAAAATTATATATATACCTTTTGATTTATATTTCAGATCTAAAATGATCAAATTATTATTTATGTATTATCTAACATAAAAACCTTGTTTATCCTCTTAAAATAAAAATCAATAACATCATAATTTAAACAATAACAAATATATATAAACTCTTTAATACTTTTTAAAATATATTAAAATACTTAATAGCTATAATTATTTATATTAGTTTTAGTCTTGATAAAAGATCAAATACAGATGTAATTTTGAAAATTATATTTCTATATCTTTTGATTTATATTTTAGATCTAAGATGATCAAATTATTTTTAATGCATCACCTAACATAAAACTTTATTTATACTCTTAAAATAAAAGCCAATAACATCATAATTTAAAAAATAACAAACAATACAATTAACTAATCTTTAAATGGATATTACAAATTAATACATAATCCATATAATTATTTTTTAATAAAAATATATATCTATAATTTTTTAATTTTTTAAATCACTAATTAAAAGTAAAATTGAAAAGAAACCATTTTATTTACAATTCAATAGACTTTTTTAACAATTCAATACATAACACAAATAAAATATTGATTTAAAATATTAACAATTATTGATGTACTTTTTTATTATTTTTATATTCTATTTAGACTTGATTTGGCTCAATTAGATTTTATAAAACATATATTAAAATATTATCTATATAACATATATACAAACACATAATTTATTATATATTAAAGATACTTAATAGTCTTAATTATTTATATTAGTTTATGTTTTAATTAAATATCAAATATATATGTAATTTTGAAAATTATATATCTATACCTTTTGAATTATGTTTTAGATCTGAGATGATCAAATTATTGTTTATGCATTTTCTTACTTATTCAATACATAACACAAATAAAATATTTTTATATAAAAAATACATCAATAATTGTTGATATTTTAAATCAATAATTAAAAATAAAATTAAAGTAAAACTAATTTATTTAGATTTGAATAAGTATGTTTGAATACAATGAATATTGTGAAGGCTTTATACATCTTTAACTATATTTTATTTGTATTATGTTAAACATTCCTAACTAATTACATTCCTAATTGATTATTTAAATGTTCAATAATTTTCAAAAAATAATTTAAATTTAGTCACATTATATTATTGAATTTAAATTATTTTTCCAAAATTATTAAACATTTAAATAATGAGTTAGGAATGCAATATTTTAGTCAACATATAAATAAATTATATAAAAAGATAGACACTAAATACAATTTAAATTGAAATTTATAAAAAGAAAAATTTTAAATATCAAAACTCTAGGCCCACATTTCTTCTTCAAAAAACTAAAGGAAATTGTAATCATCAAAAGATGTTTTTTTTATTTTAATCTGAAACATGGAGTCTATAAGATAAGTTAGATTTAAAAGAGCATTCAATTTGTATAAAATGTTTTATTGAGATAGTATGAGGTTAAGGTTATCACTCTCAAGGATTACTACTTTAAGCTAGAGTAATAGAGATTGGAAAACATTTTAACAATTTAAACAAGGGTTGTAAGACTAAGTTTACATCAATTAAAAAATTATTAAACATATAAATAATTTAAATAAAGGCATAAGCTCTTAAAATAAATAAATAAAATAATAATTTAAAGAGTAGTGTAAGCACTCAAAAGTAAATTAAAATAGTTTATAGAACCAATTTTATGTCACTTTTTAAAAATATTATTAAGAGTAGAAATCATTTTATAGTAAGCATATAAATAATTTAGTTAGGAATGTAATATGTGACTAAATTTAAATTATTTTTCCAAAATTATTAAACATTTAAATAATAAGTTAGGAATGTAATATTTTAGTCGCCATATAAATAAATTATATAAAAAGATAGAAATTAAATACAATTTAAATTGAAAATTATAAAAATTATTTTTAAGACTTTTTTAAAAGATTTGTCAAACATAAAAATTATTTGTTAAATAAGAATATAAATTTGTAGTAAAAATAATTAAATCAATAATTAAAATAAAAATTAAAGTAAAACTAATTTATTTTGATTTGAATAAGTATTATTAAACATTTAAATAATAAGTTAGGAATATAATATTTTAGTCGCCATATAAATAAATTATATAAAAAGATAGAAATTAAATACAATTTAAATTGAAAATTATAAAAATTATTTTTTAAGACTTTTTTAAAAGATTTGTCAAACATAAAAATTATTTAAATAAGAATATAAATTTGTAGTAAACATTTGTAGTAAAATAATTAAATCAATAATTAAAATAAAAATTAAAGTAAAACTAATTTATTTTGATTTGAATAAGTATGTTTGAATACAATGAATTTTGTGAAGGCTTTATACATGTTTTAACTGTATTTTATTTGTATTATATATTGAATTGTTAAAAAATAGAAAAAATAGAAAAATGGTTAAAAATTTACATATTTTTCAAAAAATAAAATATATTATGTAATTTAAAATACAAATATATAATTCTTATATTATTTATATTATTATTAATTGAATATTTTATAAAATTTAAATTAAAAAATGATTAAAAAATATTTTATTAATAAAAATATATCTAATATCAATTTTCAGTTAATATATTTATTAAAAAAAAAAAATCATTACATTTTTTATATAATAATTTTTTTATATATGCTTAAGAATTAATTTATTTTACTTCAAAATTAATTTCTTTATATTTATTAAATATTATTTTACTTTATTTATTATATATATTAATACATCATTAAAATCTTTAATAAAAAATATTAAAAAAATTGTTTAATATTGTTAATATATTTTTGTGCTATATTTAAAAAACTCTTTTTGCTGCTGTATTTACCGTGTTTTTTTGTTTTTGCTGCTAGTTATTCTGCATGGACAAACATGACATGGGAGGCATGGCAATATCCCTCACATGGATGGAGGCAACCATCGACATGGCATAGCATCCATCCCAATGCATTCTTGGGATTGGATAGTTAGGGCATTGGCTATGGAGGCCACATTTTGCACCAATGGGTCGATGGGCATCTGATGCCCTGTCATGCCTGACGGACCTACCGCTAATAGTTTGGTTATTAGCCCGTACCCACCATATCCGTAGCATCCAAGTCCGCTGCTTACAAATTTTTGTATCTCAGATCTTGTTTGTCCGTACGGTGGGAAAATGAATTTACGACAGGTGACTTTTATTGAGTGGAATTTTACTTTAATTCATCCCCTCCGGCCTACCATTTCAGATAATTTAAAACTTGATTTTCATATAATTGTAAAATATTTATTGATTTTTTTATATATATTAATTTTATTATATTTTAAAATATTTTTTTTCAAAAAATTAATAAAGGAGTTGGCTGGCGGCGAAAGTGCGAATTTCGGCGCTGATGCGAAAGTGTGCGATCCTCGAAGTCTGAGCTAAGGAGGCTTACCAGGTGTGGTCTTTCTTGCGTAGCTTAGGATTTTATGAGCATTTATGTTAAACCTATCGTCATCCTCTTCTCTCTGCCGCTCGGTAGAGGCCGTACCCCCTAACCCTCCTCTGGCGGCTCCCCTAACATTTATGGCGTCTGACACCATTAGCCCTAACATTCCCGATTCTTCTCCTCTGCCGTCGAGACCCAAGACTTTCTCTGAGGCGGTAGCGAAGGCGGGGGTCTCCATCGACGCGGGTGCGAGGTTTTCCATTGCTAACCCTAATGAAACCACCGAAGAAGGTAAGAATTGTGGGGTTGTTCCCACATCTCTCTCCATTTCTCCAAATCCCGAAATGCTTGCTGAAATTTGTAAGAAGAAAAATAGACTCAAAAATTCTGCTATTTTTTTCTCTGCTGTTGAGTTAGATAAATGTCCGCCAAGGAAATTTATGGATGATTGGTTTCATAATTTATGGAATTTGAAGCTTGGATTCCATATATCATTCTGTAGACAGATTCAGAAAGGATTGTTTGTTATCTTTTTCACATCCCATGAAACCCAAATGGAAATTCTCAAAAAACAATACTGGACCGTCGGAAATACCTCATTCCGCGCCATCGCGTGGTCGCCGGAAGCCATCCATGAAGAAGTTCTCGCGCTTTCGGCCCTGCGTTAGATTGTGATTAAACAGATTCCTCCATTCTTATGGCGGTTTCTCCCGCAGTTGCTTGAACCGCTCGGTAAGGTCATCCGCATGGATGATACCGTTAGACTGGTTCCTCACATGGATGCTAGAGTTCTCATTTCTCTGAACCCTAGTTTTGAAATCCCCCCCAAAATCGTTATCTGCCTTTCTGATGACAAATTTGTGTGCCCCGTTGATATTCTAGGAGGTCTAAATGCTTACTTTCTATGCAGAAGGGAAGGGCATCTAAGGAGGGATTGCCCTATCATAAAGAAGAAACCCCTGCCCTCCAAAACCCCGCACCCCCGCAGTTCGCCAGCCGCTGGGAACCCTAACCCGGAAAATTCAGTGGAGAATGCCCCTCAGTCAGAGCCGCCCACAAAACTCGACCCCCTTTTTGCGTCCTGTAACACATCCACTGCCTTTGCCGCCCCTCAATCTGAACACCAGGGGGATCCCCTCCCTCCCGTGGTTAGAGCTCCTAATGCTGCATTCACTACGGTTGCAAAAAATTCTAACAAGAGACGCCGAAGGGCTAATAAGTAGACTAATTCAGAATCTGAAGGTTCTCGGCCCCTTTGCTCTCATCCTATCCTGTCACCGTCAATCCCGTCGTGCCCGAGCCTAAAGATCCGCACTCCAGCTCCACACCTTCAGGCTCGGATATGATGGAATGTGTTCTCAGATGTCAGGACCCGCCCCCTTCCATAAGATGCCCTCCTAAAGTGTTTCGTGAGCTTGGTGATGATTGTTTGCTTGAAATCATCCCGGCCATTAATTTTTCTGAGGCCTCGCCCTCTCTCATCCAGAAGCACTCTGTTGATCTGGAATACATTTCCCATGAGGATTCTGAGTAGGACGTTGAGGGGAGAGATGTTCTTCCCATGGCCAAGCGGAGGGGGAGACGCTTAGGCTCCAAAAATAAGAACCCTTCAAAAAAAAATCGGGTGAATCCCAGGGCATTACGGTGGCTTCTTTGGCAAGCACATTTGAACTCAGCGTACCCTCCTTAATTACTCCCCAATGAATTGTATTTCTTGGAATATCCGGGGGCTTGAATCCCCTGATAGAAAGTGGATCATTAAACGGTTCCTTGACACCTGTAATTCGTTGGATTTTCTCATGTTACAGGAAATTAAGGCCATAGGGTACATGTTGGATGTCAATCTCAATTTTCTTTGGAAAGATGCTATTAATTTTTTTACTAACCACCCTAGAGGTAGGGGGGTGTTGCACTTCTGATTAACAACAAGTGGGCCAAATTTATCACTGGCAATGGTTCCTCCCCCTGCAACAGGGCGGTTTGGATCACTCTCAATGTCAATAACCTTATTTTTGGCATTTGTTCTGTTTATGCCCCGAATGATTGCAAGGAGAGAGCTTGTCTTTGGGATTGGATATCCGCTCTCCCTAACATTCCTTGGTTTTTTGGGGGAGACTTCAATATGATTGAGTCTCAGGATGACAAACTTGGTGGCCGGCCGTTTGTCTGGAAGGAGGCTGAAAAAATGCAATGGTGTAAGATTTTAAATTCCAAACAGTTATTTGACCCTTTATCCGGTGCTAAGGACTCTCACCCCGGATTATGGCATACCTGGTGTAATTTCCAGCAGCCCCCTTTTAGGATTTATTCCAGGTTGGACCGCTTCTATGCCAGCAAGAATTTTTTCTATTTTCTCCCTAATAATCTTGGGCATACGGTCCTAGTTACCCCCACCTCTCTCTTCGATCACCATCCTATCTCTTCTTGTTTCAGGATCAATAGCTCCCCTTATCCTTGCGAAAAACCCCACCCCAAATTCTTCCTTAATACTAATCTGCTCAGTGATAAAGATACCCTTTGCGCCATCCGTATCATTAGCATCCTTAACAGGAAAAGTTTCCCTAACATGTCTCACCTTGACAGATGGAACCTGAATCTGCTTTCCTGGCAGAATCTCTTGCGGACCATAGGGAAAAAAAGGTCTAAAGACTTTAGGTATGTGGAAAAGAAGCTTTCCTCTGAGCTGCAAACTACCGAAATGAATATCCAGGCCAACCCTGCTGACTGTGAGCTTATCTCCCAAGTAGTGAAGGCTAAAGATGCCCTTAGGCAACATCAACAGGTCAAAGTCAAGGGTGCCATGGTCAGATCCCGTGCACACTGGCTTTTGTGTGGGGACAGAGGTTCCAAATTCTTCTTCAACCTCATCAGACAAAAGCATTCTAATGAGAACATTGAAAGACTTGTTGTTGATAACATTGAAATTAATGATCCGGATAACATCCAAAAGGCCTTTGCCAAATTTTATTGCAACCTTTTCACCTCTGAGGATTCGGAGGATGCTATCCTCTTGAGAGACCAAATCCGTTCCCTCATTCCCAATAGGATCTCCTTGATAGAAGCTAATCAACTGTCCAAAGAGATCTCTATTGAAGAAATTGGAAATATCATTAAGGAGCTTAATAATGACAAGGCCCCTGGCCCAGACGGGCTTCCTGTTGAGTTCTACAAGGCCAATATAGATTGGATTTGTAATGACCTGCTGGATATTTACTCTGAGGCCATAGCTACTGGTTCCTTGGGTTCTTCCATTAACAGGGGAATTATCAAACTGCTCCCCAAGGATGGGGACAAAGCTCTTATCAAGAACTGGAGACCTATTACGCTCCTCAATGTTTCCTATAAAAAATTTTCCAAAATTCTGGCCCTCAGGATTAAGAATATTCTGCCCAAGTTTGTGTGCCCTACTCAAACGGGTTTCATAAAAGGAAGATATATCTTGGAAAATTTGATTACCGGTTGGGAAGCCATGAATTGGGCCCATGTTTCTAAACAAGATTCTATCATGTTCCTTCTGGACTTTGAGAAAGCATACGACAGAGTGGAATGGAAGTTCATTTCCATGATGCTCGAAGCTTTTGGTTTCCCCAGTACCTTCTGCAACTATGTGAAAATCCTCTTCAAAGATGCCTTTGCGCAAGTCGATGTGAATGGCTTCCTTACTGATTATTTTCCCCTTGAGAGATCCATCGGACAGGGGTGCCCCTTGGCCCCTGCCCTATTTGTGATCGCGTCTGAAGCCCTCTTTTACATTCTTAGAGACAATTCTGTCTCCCCAGCTGTCAAAGGCATTTCTCTCCCTGATGATAGTGAGCTCATCAACTGCTAGTTCGCTGACGACATCGCGATCTTCCTTGAAGCTATGGCTGATAACTTCGAAACCCTCTACCACAAGCTCAACATTTTCTGCAAAATCTCGGGTGCTCGCCTTTCCCACCTTAAGTCTGTGTGCCTGGGATGGGTTGAGCAGCCGCCCAACTGGTTCAAGAACTACAACTTTCAATGGGGTGGCCCTAACAAGATTGTGAGATACCTTGGTATTCCCTTCTCCATCGACCCTTCCCTTAAAGATATGTGGTTCTAGGTCAAAGACAAGATTGGCAAGAAGCTTCATAAATGGCATAACAGGGCCCTGTCGCTGGCCGGCAGAGTGCAGGTTTGCCAGAAAATTTTGTCATCTTATAATATTTATTACTCCTCAGCTTGGATGTTCAGTAACTATCAAATCCATGAGATCCAAAAAGATATTAGGAAGTTTCTCTGGTCTGATGGCAAAGGCAAAAACAAAATGCATGCGGTTAAATGGGATTGGTGTCACGCCAACAAACTCCTTGGGGGACTTGGCCTGAAAGATCTTAAGCTTCAAGGTATTGCTCTGGCCGCCAAGTGGATCTTTCACTCCCTTGATGGTGATGATCCCTGGAAGGTCTTGGTTAGAAATAACATAGAGAGGGGTATCCCCAAGAAAGCCAAGTCTTGGAAGAATCTTCCTTTTAATGATCTTGTCCTTGGTGATTTTCCCGTGATTGTGCATGGATCTGCTGTCTTTAGATCCATCTGGAAAGCTTGGAATTATGTGAAACGTTTTATATCTACCAGATCCTTCCATGATGATGACCATCTTTATGGTGAAAGGTCCATTTGGTGGAACCTGAACTACTCTGGCAAGCCCCTCACCCTCTCTCAGGGCTACTCTGCTAGGCATTGGAATAGTAAAGGCATCACCCAGTTGGCTGACTTATTTGAGCACGATAGATTAATTGAGTGGGAGGTTCTCAGCAACATGTTTGACCTGCCCGGTTCCTAGAAGAAAACTTACAATCTGATCCGCAAGGCCACCAGAAATCTCCCGACCTCCTGTCATGTTGACTCCCATAGATTTTTAAGCATCAAATGGCCTGATGGGACCGTTCTTAGCAAAATCAAAGCCAAAAACATTTACAACACTATTGGGCACTCTGAGGCCGTTATAGACCACATTAACAAAGTCTGGTATTCTTCTCTTGATACCCGTGCGTGGAAGAACATATTTGACATTCTGTGGAAAGGGCCTACTAAACCTAAGATTAAATGTTTTAACTAGCTGTCATTCTTGATAGGCTCCCTATCAGAAGAGATCCCCTTGGTACTGATATTTGTCCCATGTGCAGGTTACCCGAAACTGGTAGACACATTCTTTTGGACTGCATGTTCGCTAAAGATATTTGGCATTTGTTTGGCATTTTGTATCCTTCTTTTTTTAATAGCTTTGAGATTATTACCGGGTATATTGTTGGATTGAAAAAAGATACTAATTTATTTTGGAAAATCCTCTCCTCTGTGATTTTGTGGCAAATCTGGAAATGTAGAAATGAAGAGAGGTTTCAGAATAATCCCAGAATTCTTACTGAGTCTTTTTGAAAACTCATCTACCTAAAAAAATTTTTGCAGGTCTGCACCACCATGTTGATTGAAAAAGAGAAGCTCAAGAGGTTCCTCAAGAATGGCTCTGCCACGTTCTTCATTTACGAGATGCAAGGAGGTTATGCCTGGAGGCAAACTATGGACGATCTGCAGCTTTTTGAGAAAACGTGCAAGATCCTGACCCAAGAAGTGAAGAACAACAGGAAAGTCAATAAGGAACAGGTCCTCATGTTGGCTCAGATTCAGGAAACCAAACACATCGTCTGGATGGAAGGCGCCTTGGGTTGGGTGGCTTGGGTTGATACTATCGATGACACCTTATGCTAGTGTCTGATATGTTTTGTAACAGCTTATATCTGTACTGTGTGTAGGCTGTATATATATTTTTTGTATTGCTGATTTCTATTTGCTCTTGATGTGAGGCCTTGCCTCCCTTGAGCCATGCTCTTCGGTGCTCCCTCGGGGCATATTTTTTAATCTCCCTATATATAATACAAAAAAAAAAAAATTAATAAAAGATTTATAATTTCTTTATATTTTAGTTAACATAAATTATAATTAAATTAAATATATATAGTTTATTTTTTTCAAGAAAACATTATTTTAATATATTTTTATTATAAAATATTTATTGATTTTTTTTAATTTATATAAATTTATATTATTTTTTTAACGGTTATTTTTCAAAAATTTAATAATATTTTTATATCTTCCTTATTTTTTAGTTAATATAAATTAAAATTAAAATTAAATATATGTCATTTATTTTTTAAAAGAAAATTTGATTTTAATATATTTTTATTAAAAATATTTATTGATTTTTTATTTATATGAATTTTTATTATTTTTTAAAATGTTTTTCTTAGTAATATTTTTATAACTTCTTTATTTTTTAGTTAATATAAAGTATAACTACATTAAGAACATTTCTAACCTTTTATCATCCTTTACATTAAACTCATGTATGAGTTTAGAAATATAATGACAAATTTTGTCAATCATTTTCATCTAATTTTAAAATATGTCTTTAATCTCTTCAAGATGAGTTAGACAATAGTCATTGTACATCATACTTTTGTTTTGACCCAAAGAGATAAAATTGATAGGTTTTGTGTGTGTGGGAAATGTTAGTATCAAAATGAAACAATATAAACACATCAATGAAACATTAAACTAAAGAAAACAAGATAAATTGAAATCAAAGATAACAAACAAAGCTTCTTCAGAACCGTTCCATTGTTCTCTATCTCTAGTGATTCTCTTGAAGCTGCTGCTCTCAGATTGTGTAAGCAAAGCTTCTTAAAATGGCAACCTGCAGAATGAGTATGCAAAAGGAGAGTGCTTGTCTTATCCTATATGCTAGTGAAGTGAAATGTTGATACGGATATGCACAGGGGCTGCAAATTATGCACAGGGGCTATGGATTATGAATGCTTCTAAAACTATGAAATGAGGATGATAAGCCATGCTATGGATTACTAATATGCTAAACTATGCTATGAATGCTTGAAAGCTAATTGACTATAGTTTTCCTATATGAAAGCTTCTATGGTTTTCAGAGACTTGACTGTCCCTTTATAGATTTTTGCAGGCAATAACCTGGCTGGCAAAGATCAATGGCTGTGAGATTGTTTGGTAATTTTGAATGGTGAGAGATGGAGAGATTGAGAGGAAGATGGAAGATGTTGGGAGGTTGGAGAGAAGAATGGAGGCTTGTCTTCAACCCATAGGAACAAGCTTGCACACAAACAGAGAAATTAATTTTCTATTTTGGAAGTTTATTTCATGGTTGTTGAAGATAATCCAATATTAAATAAATAAATTTATTTAATTTCATGTGAGTTTGATTTTTGATTTTAGGACTATAGAAGATTTAATTAAATATTTGAAGTATTTAATTGTGAATAGACTTAAGAAATATGGAATTGTGAATGAATTTTTAGAGGAATTAATTAAATATTTGGAATATTTAATTGTGAATGGAATTTTGAGGATTTTTAGAAGAGAGGAATATTTAATCTAAATTTGAATAAAATATTCAAACTAAGATTATATGATAATTAATATAAATAAATCATAATATTTATTTAATTAATTAAGAAATGGATAAGAAAAGTGATTAAATAAACTTATTTATTTAATCGAGATGAAAGAATGAACAATATAAATAAATTATTTAAATTTATTTATACATAGATTGAATTCAAAAATTTAATTAAATATTAAAAATATTTAATTAATTACTAGACTATTGTGATGTGACCATTTTTAGGTGTATACATTTTGCTCATCTTTGAAGTGATGTGTTTTACGCATTGCTTCAAAGAATTTTGAAATTTGCCCCCAGAAATTTGCCCCATATGCTGATTGTTGAATGTTGATAGGTATATGCCCCCTTGGACGATGAACCGATAAGATTTTGATTTTTGTGAATTTTTTTGAATTTTCAGAGTTTTTTGCAATTTTTTGATTTTCATGATTTTGAAGATGTTGATTCATCGTTCGAAAATTATGATGTGAAGAAATTGACGTGGAAAGATGTGAAATAAAAAATTGATGATCAAAACTGCCCCTGTTGTGATAAAATGTGATAAAATGCCCCAATTTTTCCTGTAAATAGGTTAAAAATGTCATTTTCCATGTCATTTTCCCATTTTAACCTAGTAAAAATTGTAATTTTTGAGCTCTGGAGTGAGAAAGATGGCACTTCCTATCCACCAGCACCGTTTCGAGCGCATCCGACGATATCAGTAGCTAGCACACTATGGACCTGCAGTATGTACCCCGTTAAACTTTTGTGATTTGAAAATTTTCCATTTAGGGCACGTTTTTCAACCTTTTTGTATTCTTTTAGCACCCTTTTTACTTTTTGTAGTGCCCTTGATGTGTTTTGTAGCGCCTATTATTTTGTAGCGCCCATGACTATTTTCATAGCACCCATGATTGAGTGTTGGTTTGAGTGATAAATTTGTTCCCAAGGAAAAATATTAGCTGATAAATTTGCTTTCAAGTTAATGAACAACAAATAATGGTTGGATAAGTTTGTTTCTAAATTTGCTGATAAATTTTTTTTCATGAAAATGAAAAACAAATATTTGTTTGATGTGTTTTCTTCTAAAGTTGTTAAAAACAAACAGTTGATTGATAAATTTGTCTTCATGAAAATGAAAAACAAATAGTTGTTTGATGTGTTTGCTTTTAAAGTTGTTAAAAACAAACAATTGATTGATAAATTTGCTTTCCATGATGATGAAAAACAAATAGTTGTTTGATGTGTTTGCTTCTAAAGTTGTTAAAAACAAACAGTTGATTGATAAATTTGCTTTGAGATTTGATTGATTTGTCATGATGAATTGATTTTGATATTGTTTGGTCTTGATGTTCTTGTCCTATTCAATAGGAGAGATTGGGCATTTTGTAGCTACAGGAGACATTTCTGAGGACATCGAGTTTGATTCCACAGCTTGTGCAGGCAGATCGAGATGTGATCGAGGCATGTGGATTGACCTTGTTGCTTGACATGCCTGAGGTGCGCCTCAAAAGGGGTCTATTGACAACACTTGCAGAGAGGTGGCACAGTGACACGAACACCTTTCACTTGGCGACAAGAGAGATTACGGTGACTCCTGAGGATGTGTACCATATCTTGAGGATCCCAGTGATGGGAGAGATAGTGATCTTTGATGGCCGAGAGGCGGGAGGCACTGATGCTTTGAGGAGAATTTTAAGAGATGATCAGATTGCTGGATATTTCATCCCATGGGGTGAGATTGTAGATTCATATGCACCCTTGCCCTCTATACTTGCAGGCTTTATTGGAGGTGTGTTGTGCCCCGACCATAGGTTGAAGGGCTTTGCAGTTAGATGGGGTCATGTACTCGAGAGGATGGTGATGCAGGGCACACGTTATGCTTGGGGATCGTGCATGCTTGCACATTTGTATGATGAGCTACATCACATTGTATACAGCAGAGGTCGTAGTTTTGTAGTTGGTTGTTCGCTGTTACAAATATGGGCATGGGAGCATTTTGTTGTCATGCGACCATTGACTTGAGGACGGCGGCTGGCTGGTCGGCCATATAGATTTAGATACGCAGATATCATTACTCAGCTGAGGCTGGGTAAATTATATCATTGGCAACGTCTTCTAGATGATCTGGATATAGTTTGCTGGCGACCCTATGTAGATTATGAGGGATGGCCATAGGATGCTAGGGAGATGCCCTATGTGTTTACCGCTAGATATCTTATTGGCCGGACACCTAGGATTATTGAGAGGTTTCTTCTTGGTCGAGTGTGTCGACAGTTTAGTCGGCCTCAGGGTATGCCCATGGGTTCTGCTATTTATGTGCGCCGATAGCAGGAGATCTTAGTGTGGGGTCCACAGGTTTCATATGATGTAGCGGTGGCAGAGTTTACCAATTTGGGAGCTCAGATGTGGGACTATAGACCTGATATTCTTGACGGAGGGATGACGACAGAGTATGGTTAGTATGTGTTGGATCATCTTGCGCCACGACTATTTGATCCTGATGAGCCTGTCCCTATTGCAGAGGAGAGATCACAGATAGGTGGTCATAGACGACAGCGAGAGGCAGTTGCAGAGAGTGATGACTTTGAGGAGGAGGATGATGAGTCAGATGATGATGGAGATAGCAGTGATGAGGAGAGTGGGGGTGACAGTAGTGGGGGTAGAGGTGGCAGGGGTGGCAGGGGTGGACCGCGGATGAGACACATAGTTCCGTTGTCTTTTGTAGATCCTCTAGTATCAGCAGATCCAGCATCATCGAGTTAGATAGAAAACTTGTAGGGTATGGTGCAGAGTTTGCAGAGTCAGTTATTACAAGCACAAACCTTAGTTATACAGTTACAGGGACAGCTAACAGCAGTGACGACCGAGAGAGATACAGCTCGAAGACAGGGTGAGGAGGCCATGGCTCTAGCTGAGAGTCTTAAGAGAGTAGCAACAGGTGATAGCATGATGAGAGAGTTGACCAGAGCTGTCCGGGAGGCGGAGTTCTACAAGATCAGATATCATGATGCAGTGCCACCCGAGCAGAGAGTGAGTTATACACAGTCTCGATCTACACAGTCGTTCTCGGGCTACCAGCAGGGGTGTATCACAGCCATTACCTCCAGGAGGGTTACCAGGGGCAGGTGGAGCAGGTCCATCAGGTACAGGTGGGACAAGTCCCAGACCAACACCATCAGAGGATAGCACTGCATAGTGCTTTTTGTATGATGTTTTATCATTACGAGACATTTGTATACCCATTGATATGATCCCATTTTTGATGATGTAAACCCTTTGTACATTTTGACATTCATTTTTGAGATATATGATATGTAGTGATGATTCCTTATGTGATGAATGTGTCTATTTTTCTATATGATATGATGTTTATGATATGATTTATGAAAGTGCAATGTCCATGATATGTATATGTATGCATGATTTATGAGATGAGTGAAATCTATTGATGAATGAATGTGAAATGATGGATGATACAACTTATGAATGCTTTATGAATGTTTTGATTATGATGTATGCTTTGTTTTTATGATTTTCTGATGCAAATATGTATGAAAAATGTATGAAATGATGTTTTTGTGAATGTCAAAATGTACTCAGTCATTTTATTGGAAAAATATGAAACATTTGATACTTTGCCAGCTTTTGGGAAAATCTATAAATGCAAAATGCAAATTCTAAAATGAATGTAATCTACACTAACCATGCAGGGTATCTGTACAACATTGCCATTCTGAGAGCTTATTTGTGCTTTTTGTGTCATCATAGAGCTTTGAAATGTTGAAAGTTAATACAAGCATCCAAGGGTATGTTAGCACCAGTGATGACTTGAGTATTGCTTTCATGATTTTAATATAGCAAGATAATACAAGCATCTAGGTATAATTGAACCGAGATGACCTAAGTATCGCTTGCATAAATAGACAAGAGTTAACTCTTTTCCCATTCATATTCTGAAATGTCATCAATGATACGTAGTAGAGCACGTCTCGCAACCAATTTGCATAGTACTAATGATTTCCTCGCAAACAGTAGACAAAGAAAAATCATACTCCTTCCTTGCTTTTCTAGTTCAGTACATCATCAAATTGCTCTAGAGATATGATAGAAAATCAACCAACAATTCAAAATTTGCTTAAAGTATTCCAAACATTATTCAGATTAAGATCATCCAACTTGGTTATCAACATTGATGTTTGTGATTTGATTTAACGTTGTTTTGACCATGTTGTTTGATGTCATTGGCATTGAGTGATCGTTTTGGTGTTGTGGTTGATTTGATGCGTAAATGGATGTTGCGTTTTAGAAAACCATCATTTGTCCGTTTGTGATGTTCAAAAAGGCTCATTGCCCCTCTCTTGTCTAGTCTATGTTTTGTTTTTTCCCCCAGTGTAAACATAACCTGAATATGATGGATATGTACAAATTTCATCAAGCCATGATGAAACACAAGGATTCTCGTTGCATGATATGGATATGATAGATATGTACAAATGATAGATATAGATAGATGACACCGTAAAGCGAATGCAAGACATAAGCTAATAGATAGAGGAGCTCATGTTGATCACAAGTAGCGCCTGTTTGCTAAGTTTTCACCACTTGTTTTTATTGCACTTTTTAAAGACTTTTTCTGATTTTTTTCTATACTTTTTTTAGGATTTTTTCTGATTTTTATGGATTTTTTTAGGACTTTGTATGATTTTTTATGGAATTTTTCAGGACTTTTTATGATTTTTATGGATTTTTTCAAGACTTTGTATGATTTTTTATGGATTTTTGAGTTTTGATGATTCAGACATAGAACTTTTTCAAATGAATGATGTTGATCGGCTCTTCAAACAGGTCCCCTTTTGATGTGGATAACTGATATGCTCCAGAACCGTATGCTGCAATGATAACAAATGGACCAAGCTAGTTGCATTCAAATTTTCCTTTCTTTTCTCTATCTTGCTGATTACGTGGATTTTCTTTCAAGACTAAGTCACCTACTTGAAATGTCTGTGGTTTAACTTTGTGATTGTAGCTACGAGACATAATCTATTGATAACCCTTCAAATGATCAGCTGCATGTTGACGTCTTTCATCTAACAGTTCTAGCTCTTGCAGACAAGATACTCTGTAGTCTTCATCATTTATCAATCCCTTGAGTGAGACTCTGAGCGAAGGTATTTCTACCTCTAGTGGTAAGACGCTTCTGCTCCATATACCAAGGCATATGGCGTAGCTCCTATTGGTGTGCGAATGCTGGTTCTGTATGCCCACAAAGCTGGATTTAACTAGACATGCCAATCACAACCGACATCATTTACCGTTTTCTTCAAGATTTTCAAGATTGTTTTGTTTGAAGCTTCTACTTGACCATTGCTTTGTAGATAATAAGGCGTAGAGAACCTGTGTTGGATGTGAAATCTTTCACAAAGTTAGTCAACATCCTAATTCTTGAAAGGCCTCCCATTATCAGTGATTATAGAATTAGGAATTCCATATCGGCAGATGATGTAATTTAGGATAAATGAAGAGATTTTTTTACCGGTCACGGTCATCAAAGGAATAGCTTCAATCCATTTTGTAAAATATTTTGTAGCCGTGATAATGAATTTATGCCCATTTGATGATGAAGGATGAATTTTTCCAACAAGATTTAGTCCCCATTGAGAAAAAGGCCATGTCGAAGTGAAAGGCTGCAGTTCCTGTGTAGGTGCATGAATAAGATTCCCGTGAATCTGGCATTTAGAAAACTTCTTGACAAAAGTAAAAGATTCTCTCTCCATGGTAGGCCAATAATATCCCATTCTAACAAGTTTCTTGGCTAAGGTTAAACCGCTTGAATGAGTTCCACAAATACCACCATGAACCTCTTGTAAGGCTTTTTCAGATTCATCATGTTCAAGACATCGAAGTAGTGTACCATCAAGACCACGTCGGTAAAGGATATCGGCGATCAAGGTATAGTGGGATGATTGCCGTATGAAATTCCTTTTTTGGTTTCGGGATAAATTTGGAGGTAAGATGTTATCTTTTAGATAAGTATAAGTCTTTCCATATAAGGGTGAATCAGAACCAGTTAAATGGCATATGACTTGGGTCTCAGGATTATCATAAGCAGAAGAAAACATTTGTTCCACCGAGAATTCGTACCGTGTTTGATTTTCCAATAATTGTAACAAGGAAGCAATTGTAGCCATTGCATCTGCAGCTTTATTATCAATCCATGGGATTTGTGAAAACTTGATTTCCACAAAATACTTTTTATAATCATCCACCATGTTCTTGTAAGGTGGCAGCTTATCATCTTTAGTTTGATAATCATCATTGATTTGATTAATGATAAGTTGTGAATCACCATAGACTTGTAACTCTATAATCTGCCAGTCCAATGCTATCTTCATTCCTGTGAGTAATGCTTCATATTCAGCCATGTTATTTGTGCAAGGAAACATCAACTAATATGATTTTGGAATGGTATGTCCTTCAGGTGTGACAAAAAGAATCCCTGTCCCTAAGCCATGTTGTGTGTAAGATCCATCAAAGTACATTGTCCATGATTTCTTAATCATTGATGTGAAGACATCTGCATCAAGAAATTCAATGTGCATTGGGTGTTCTTCTTGTAAAGGTGCTTCGGCCAGCTGATCTGTGATGACTTATCCTTTTATAGCTCTTCAATCCACATAGTGAATATCAATTTTGCAAGTCTTCCTATTAAAGTAGCTTTGCTTAAGAGGTATTTTAGCAGATCAATTTTGGTTATCAGCTTAACTGTATGAGCCAACATATAATGCCGCAACTTTTGAGAAGTAAACACTACTACTAAACAAGCTTTTTCAATGAAAGTGTAGTTTAGTTCATGACTTGTTAAAGTTTTACTGATGTAGTATATGGCTCTTTCTTTGCCTATAGAATCCTCTTGTGCTAGCAATGCTCCCAAAGATATTTTTGTTGCTGAAATATATAATATGAGTGGCTTTCCTGGAACTGGTGGAATTAGGACTGGTGGATTTGTGAGATATTGCTTGATTTGATAAAATGCTGCTTCACACTTTTTCTCCCATTTGAATGGGACATTTTTATGCAATAGATGTGTAAATGGTAAGCTTTTGTCTACCAGTTGAGCTATAAACCTCCTTATGGATTGTAGGAATCCTTGCAGTGATTGAAGTTGACTGATATTTCGTGGTGGCGACATGTCCATTATAGCTTT
>VDFB02123747.1:0-15825 GCA_007258455.2 Sequoia sempervirens | reverse complement strand
TGATAACATAATAAAGTACAAACCATTTTTTTCTATACATTGCATTGATAAGATAATACATTGCTCATCCATCTGATGAGGTAGTTCAAATAGCAAATACTTTACAATTACATTGATCACCTCTTATACAAATGAGGGATGTTTTCAAATACAAGTTACAGTATACAATGATGAAGAATAAAGAAGTCCATGTGCGAGCTCTCCATCCATGAAGCGCTCAATGCTACAATCGAACTGGGGACCCAATGGAGTAAGGTGCACGTTCCACCCAACCATGTGGTACCCGTAGGTCCACCCCCCGTGCTAGGAGATAGTAATAAGGCTACCTATACCAAATCTACTAACCCTAGACACTAGTACATACACACTATTGGTTACATTGCTTCCAGATTTGTCAATTAATTTGAAACACAAACACAAGGTTTAACTGTTATTCTAGGTGGAGTGTCATCACAACGATGCAATGGTTACCCTGGTGTTTCTTCCTAGGTCCCGGCCCCCAATCCTTGGGTTACCCTGGTAACCTCTTACGAAACCCAGCCCCTAATGCAATCAGTTGTGGAATCAAATGTCCCTTAAGAAAATGAGACATTGATTTGCCATTCCAGGCCTTCTCGACTTATACTCATAACTATAGAAGCTTATGAGTCAAAAGCGAGGCATGCATATCTTGTTACAATTTTTAATCTCTAACTAATGTGTCATTTAATTATCACTAAATTACTTAACTAATTGTAAGTTACCCTGACACCACTTTGTGTGTCGGCCCTTACAATTAGCCACTCCCCTAATTATAACACGGGAATCTATGTTTTTCCTTCTAGGGTATACAAAGTGTACATACAACCAAAATCTCTAATTAGACTAATCACGTATAAACGAACGACTTTCAAGGTTCAACAGAGATGATAATCTCCAAACAAAATCATGTTCACAATTTTTGATTTACAAGGAAACTTAAATTTCCCCAATTCCCACTCTTAAAGAAAAATTAATCTGGAAGACTTAAACAATCATGACATTCCCAACTACCCATGAGAAAACACAATTAAAGCAAATCAAAGAAAATAACGTCTACTATTTGGATTTACTAAATCCATTTGCACCAGAATATTATTCTCATGAATATAGATCAGCTTTTTTTTTTAAAAACTAGTTTAAAATAAATCAAAGTAAATGTTTTATTTATTTCATTCTTTCAATTTTCTCAATTTCCCATGTAATTTCTCATCTAATAAAATAAACGGTATTATTTAATCTAAAAATCATTATATATTGCATTTCTTTCAAATATTTAAATAATTTAGTATATAACTATACACATACATTTAAATATTGAAATTTAATACATAAAAATTAAAAATCAGATAAAATATGCACAGAAATATAATATGTTTTAATAATATATATATATATATATATATATATATATTATATTATATTATATATATACATATATAAATTAAAATAAATTATTTTCAATGTCTATATTTTATTATTTATAAAATATAATTCATCTTGAGGATCCTTTTATTTTTACATTAAGCAAAGGTTAAATCGAAATTTAAATAAAATAAGCTCAAACCAAACATTATAGCCCACGGCCTCCCCATTTGGGGTGGCGCAACCCTAACCGAGTTCGCCCACGGCTCTGAGGCTGTCTTGCCCGACAGTGGGCTAGCCACCCGACCACCTACTTTAGAGGAGGTTTATTTATTCTTGGGAAATTTTTTTTAAAAAACAAAAATTTCAATTCCGTTTTTTAACATTTTTATTTCTTTTTTTTTTCTGGTCTGTGCAAATTTTGATGAAATTCATTACGGATTTCATAGTTTTCTAAAAAATGAATTAATGAATAATCCATATACACAAAAATTAATTATATAATATATATATATTCTCAGTTAATTTACAAATAACAAATCTCAGTAAATAATTCACTGTGTAGATAAATTTGAAAATTTTGTAAATAGGGTTTTCCAGATTTGTTTTAAAAAGAATTTTGTGTTTAACAATTTCTTACCACATTGAGAAATAACTTTTAATAATAAAGAAAACACAGCAAAATCCATATTTAAAAAAAATCAAACCTCTTGCAGCAATATTTTTAACAATCTTCAACAGGAAATCTCTATTTAATAAAATTTCTACAATATAAAATTTATAGAAAATCTCCAGCAATTTTATCTCTAAATCTTTCTTCAGTATATCATTTTGCAACAAACTTTCAAGAAAATGAATCTTTTTTTTTTTAAGTTCTTTTAAACAAAAGAAATTCCAATATTAAAAACAAGAAGAATACCTGTATCCAAAGATTGTCTGTAGCTTGAAATCTTTTCTTGTTAAGGAGAGGATCCTTCTTGCCCGTAACACACAGATATCCACCAAGAATCTCCCAACAAGAAATACTACCAAAAATCACAACCCCAACAGAGAGGTAACAGATTCTAAGAATAATAATATTTTTCACAGTAAAGATATTTTGCTCGTACACAGAAAATTTCCCCGTGCGGAAATTGAATAACCCCTGTCAATTTTCCCGAGATCCACAATAACCTCTCCGTAACCAATTTTTTTAACAACCTCATCAAAGCACTGGCACACTTGTTGAGAGGTTGTTGAGAAAATATCTTCTCCACCTCTCGGCAATTTTTGCCATTTAAAATTTTGCATGCAATTTATCTAATTAATTTAAATTTAAATTTTAAAAATCTAATTTTTAAATCACATGCAATTAACTTATTTATTTAATTTAAATACTAAAAATAAATTCCAAACACAATTTAATTCACATGCAAATTATTTCAATTTATTCTCTAATTTTCTAATCTATTTAAACACAATATAATTTATGCATTTAATAATTTAATCTGATTAATTTATTTATTTAATTAAATAGTTAAATCCTTTTAAAGATTAACTATTTAACTAATTAAACTAACTAATGTATTAAATAATTAAATAAATAAATTTCAATTATATTTAAATATTAATTTTAATAACAATAAATAAAACACAATAACCAATATTAAACATAAACAAATTTACCTTTTTCAAGAACGATTTAACCAACAGAAACACATAACAACCTACGACTCAAAACTGAAAACTGAAATTGTACTAAGACTAGGGTTAAAGACCGGACTAGGATTAACCTAACTACTATCTCCCTTTCAACAATTCCGTTGAGTCTTGACACGCTCAGACCTGATTACACAGGTGGAGTCGGTGTCATGTACCTGCAAATCCTGCAACCAAGCAAACAATGTACATGCATGTATATATATATAAAGCAGTAAACAGGCACACCGTGCGGAGAAAGTCACAGATATCGCAGGGCACTCGCAAGCGAGTGATGCGATTCTATTCTCCACACCAATACACTCACAGAGGACTGACTCAATACATATTGTTAGTCCATCATAAACATGTGCATATCCATAAACAACTGAAAATAACCATCTACATTAAATCACATCAAGTCTGAAAACAATAAACATCACACAGAGTATCATCATGTCACACAATAATCCATCATCGCTCAAAATCAGCGATCCAAGTATCCAGCAAAACAACATAGTCTAACAGTATAAGAAAGTATCAACAGAAAACATAGCATAAACGGAGGGGTACTACATCCTCCCCCCTAGGATCAGGCTTGCTCCTAAAAGCCTGCGAATAGATAGGGATGAAGCTCCCTCATGCGTGTCGCATCCTCCCAGGTAGCCGAAGCCTCATGGCTAGGATCCCATTGGACCCTCACCTGATCAACGTCTCGACCCCTGAGACTGAGCGTCCGATGCTGAAGAATGGCCACGGGCTCCAAAGCCAGCTGCCCGTCCTCTACCTGTAACGCATTCCAATCAAGTACATGAGATATGTCGGGATGATATGGTCTAAGTACTGACACATGAAAAACATCATGAATACGAGACAAATTGGGTGGTAAGGCGAGTCGATATGCCACGGGACCAATTCTCTCTAAGATCTCAAATGGTCCTATGAAACGAGGTGCAAGCTTAGAGCCTTTTCCATAACGGATTGGACTCTTTCGCAGATGCACTCGAAGAAACACTCTATCACCAACAGCAAACTGTCGATCAATCCTATGCGCATCGGCATATTTCTTTTGCCTATCCTGAGCTGCAATCAAATGCTCTCTAATACGGTCAACCTGTTGCTCCATATCTCGAAGCATCTCAGGTCCTAATAGTACTCTATCCTCAAGTCGATCCCAACTAAGTGGAGTACGACAAGGACGACCGTATAATGCCTGATAAGGTGGCATACCTATGGAACTCTGATATCCGTTGTTATAAGCGAATTCTACTAAGTACAAATAATCCTCCCAACGTGATTGTTGGTCCATTACGTACATCCTAAGCATATCCTCTAATATTTGGTTAACTCTTTCAGTTTGACCATCAGTTTGAGGATGATAGGCTGAACTAAAGTTCAATTGTGTACCTAATGCACGTTGCAAAGAAGTCCATAAGGCTGAAGTGAATACAGGATCTCTATCCGATATGATCCTACGAGGAATCCCATGTAACCTAACGATGTCCTCCATGAATATCCTAGCTACCGATGAAGCGTTATAAGATGAACGTACAGGTGAAAAGTGACCTACTTTAGTCAAACAGTCAATAGTTACCATAATGGCATCATGTCGACGTGATGACGTAGGTAACCCCACAATAAAATCGATGGATATAATATCCCATTTCCATTCGGGAATGAGATGTGGCTGCAATAATCCAGTAGGATGATGATGCTCAGCTTTGACTCACTGGCATTCAAGACATCTCGATACATAATCAGCAATATCCCGTTTCATACCAGGCCAGAAATACAATTGCCTAAGATCGGCATGCATTTTCTTGACACCTGGATGAGCTGAATATGGAGCTCTATGAGCTTCAGTCATGATTAATGTACGAAGACTCTCTACATGAGGTACATAAATGTGACCAAAATGTCGTAATATACCATCCGATTCTAGGACATAACCTTCAAATTGACCTTCTAAAGGCCTACCCGACTCAATCTCCGACTTCACTTCCTGATATAATCTATCAGTATGAAGTGCAGCTACTATTTGACCTCTCAAATCTACTTCAAGAGTAGTAGCAGAGATCTCATGTCGACGTCGGCTAAGAGCGTCAGCCACTACGTTCTCTTTGCCTTGAACATACTTTACTTCAAAATCGTACTCACACAAGAACTCCATCCACCGTCTTTGCCTTGCATTCAAGTTAGGTTGCGTAAAATTATATTGTAAACTACGGTGATCAGTATGAAGTTCGAAGCGATGACCTAAAAGGAAATGTCTCCAACAAACTAAAGCATGCACTACTACTGCTAGTTCTAGGTCATGAGTAGGATAGTTTAATTCATGGTCCTTGAGTTTACGAGACTCATAAGCAACCACATGCCCATCTTGCATCAAAACTGCTCCCAAACCCTCTAAGGATGCATCCACACATACTACGAAATCCTTAGTAGGATCAGGAACAATGAGTATAGGCGCATTAGTCAACTTTTCTTTAAGAGTTTGAAAAGCTAACTGACATTGTTCCATCCAAACAAACTTCTTCCCTTTCCTCTGAAGAGAAGTAATAGGATGACCGATCCTAGAAAAACCCTCTACAAAACGTCTATAATAGCCAGCTAGACCCATAAAACTACGAACTTCACCTACATTAGTAGGTGCGAGCCAATCAACTATAGCTTGGATCTTTGAAGGATCCACAGCAATACCTTTTCCAGATATCACATGTCCAAGGTATTTAATTTTAGATTGAAAGAAGTCACACTTCTTTAGGTTTGCATACAATTGGTTTTCTCTTAAACATTGCAACACCTGTCTCAAGTGTTCTTCATGTTCCTTCATGTTCCTCGAATAGACTAAAATGTCATCGAGAAATACCAGGACAAAACGATCGAGGTAAGTACGAAATACACCATTCATTAAACTCATGAATACCGAAGGTGCATTCGTTAACCCAAAGGGTACTACTATGAATTTGTAATGCCCATAACGAGTTCAAAAAGCAGTTTTATGGATATCTGCTTCAGCTATACACAATTGATGATAACTGGATTTTAAATCAATTTTAGAGAACACATTAGCTCCCTTTATTTGATCAAAAAGTTCATCGATTCTAGGCAAAGGATAACGATTCTTAATCGTAACCTTGTTCAATTGACGATAGTCAATGCAAAGCCTAAGAGATCCGTCCTTCTTCTTTACGAAGATAACAGGTGCTCCCCAAGGGGATACACTTGGACGAATGAAACCCTTTTCTAAAAGTTCCTCTAACTGAATGCGAAGTTCTTCTAACTCCTGAGTCGTCATTCTATAAGGAGCTCTAGATATAGGCTCAGCTCTAGGAACTAGGTCAACTCTAAAGTTGATATCCCTCTTCGGTGGCATTCCAGGAATGTCATCAGGAAACACATCTACGAATTCCCTAAGAATAGGATGATCATTAAGAGATACCTCCCGACTCTCACCCTCATCTAAATCGGTAACTGTTGTTGCAAATAGTTGACATCCCTGACGAAGACATCTCTTTAGTTGCATAGCAGAAATCATCCACAAAGAGATAGGTCTTTGAATACCTATGATTTCCACTTTCGCACCAAAATCATTAATGCAACTAACTGTCTTAAGTCGACAGTCAATTATAGCATGATGTGATGCTAGCCAATCCATACCTAACACTATATCATACGATCCTAAGGGAGTAATATATAAATCTACTAAGGTAGTTAACGTACCTATTTTAAGTTCACAATTATGTACTAAGTTATCTACTGCTACTTTCACCCCAGAGGTGAATTCAACTTGCCATTTACCACCTTGTTTAACTGCCACAAGACCACAACGGTCAACAATGGTCGGTGAAATAAAGGAGTCAGTGGCTCCAGAATCAAAAAGTATAGATACATTAACACCATTTAACTTACCTGAAGATTCAACCACCGTATTCTGGTGATCAGCTTGGCGGTCATTAACCGCTACATATACTGTATGTGCACGTCCTGCATCACCCACCGTAGGCTCTGAAACTGTAGATCGAGGCCCATAACCAGTAGAGCCTCTCATCGGACACTGCCTAGCTATGTGCCCATGCTGCCCACAAGAATAACAACCTGTTCCTGTGCCTCTACCAAGTCCTCTGCCACCCAAAGGTGCATTGGACTGCTGAAAACTACCCCTACTGACGGTAGACTGTGCACTCTGTGCAGGTTGTTCTTGCCTATTGCGCTTGTTGCGCCACCAGTTACGACCCTTTCCTGACTGAGGACTGTTCTGTTGTTGAGGTTGAGGGTTATTGTTCTTTTGAGGTGTTTTCTGTTGCTGCCCACCCTTTGTGGGTGTCTGTTGGTTCTTGAAAGAGCCACCTGTCTGTGCCTGTCCACCCCGTGGACTAAAACCTGCTGCAGGAGCACTCCCAATCTGCACTCCTGTGTGCCCACCTAAAGCCATAATAAGGTTCTCCTCAACTATGCGAGCCATCTCCACTGCGACTTCCATAGTCTTTGGCTCAAAGACTCGGACACCACCACTGATACGGGCGTTCAAGCCCCTAATAAAATGTTGCACTAGCATAGGCTCATCATCGCCGATACCAGCATACTGCTTGAGTTCATAAAACCTACGTTCGTATTGCTCTACAGAAAGAGCTAACTGGCGTAGATCATGGAACTCGTCAGCCCTACGCTGTCTCCAGTGTTCCAAAAGGAACTGAGCTCTAAACCTCTCGAGAAACATCTCCCAAGACACAGAACCAATATCTATGTGGAGCTTCTGCTCCTCTAGGCACCACCATGTAGAGGTGAATCCTCTCAAGTGCATAATAGCGCATCTGGCATGGGTATTGCTACCGTAAGGGTGCATGGCAAAGCATCTACCCAAATCTAGTAGCCAGGTCTCAGCCTCTAATCCTCCTCCTGAACCATCAAAGGTAGGAGGACGTGCTCTCAGCAAATCCCTCATATGACCCGCAATGATAGCATCCTGATGAACTGTGTCCTCTACTCTCCTAGGGGATCTATCCCTCTCTCTCACAACCTCCTGCTCATCTACCTGTCTAGGTCCAAGACAAGCTAGGACCTCCTCTAAAAGTGGACGTATCTGAGAACCCTCTAATGCTGACTGTTCAGGATTCTAACCCTCATTTCTCTGATCCATCTGATCCACTTGGTCACTATGGTGAGGGCTAGGAGGGGGAGTAACCTGAGGGATTGGCCCACGGCCTCCACCTCTACCTCTACCACGACCTCTTCCTCCTCGCCTAGGCATATTCCTACACAAGACAATTTACGAGTCTTAGATACTGTTCAACCAAGGTTATCAGTTGCGACACTACGTACTAGGTCAACCTAATGGGCTCTAGATTACCCAGAGCGTCCAGTGTTTGTAACCTTCGCTCTAATACCAATCTGTAATGCCCCATCTAAATAACCTAAGAATGTTGCAAGAGTAATATAAAAGTGTAACAATTTTTTTTAAATATTAATATTATGTAACTTAGTTGCATACATTCTTAGGTTACAACGACGTTACACTACTTTAAGTTCTCCATAAGCGACTTAAGTATTTCGTATTGCTCCCAATTAAATCATAACAAAAGATAACATTGCATAATATTAAAATTTTCATTCATGATAACATAATAAAGTACAAACCATTTTTTTCTATACATTGCATTGATAAGATAATACATTGCTCATCCATCTGATGAGGTAGTTCAAATAACAAATACTTTACAATTACATTGATCACCTCTTATACAAATGAGGGATGTTTTCAAATACAAGTTACAGTATACAATGATGAAGAATAAAGAAGTCCATGTGCGAGCTCTCCATCCATGAAGCGCTCAATGCTACAATCGAACTGGGGACCCAACGGAGTAAGGTGCACGTTCCACCCAACCATGTGGTACCCGTAGGTCCACCCCCCGTGCTAGGAGATAGTAATAAGGCTACCTAGACCAAATCTACTAACCCTAGACACTAGTACATACACACTATTGGTTACATTGCTTCCAGATTTGTCAATTAATTTGAAACACAAACACAAGGTTTAATTGTTATTCTAGGTGGAGTGTCATCACAACAATGCAATGGTTACCCTGGTAACCTCTTACGAAACCCGGCCCCTATTGCAATCAGTTGTGGAATCAAATGTCCCTTAAGAAAATGAGACATTGATTTGCCATTCCAGGCCTTCTCGACTTATACTCATAACTATAGAAGCTTATGAGTCAAAAGCGAGGCATGCATATCTTGTTACAATTTTTAATCTCTAACTAATGTGTCATTTAATTATCACTAAATTACTTAACTAATTGTAAGTTACCCTGACACCACTTTGTGTGTCGGCCCTTACAATTAGCCACTCCCCTAATCATAACATGGGAATCTATGTTTTTCCTTCTAGGGTATACAAAGTGTACATACAACCAAAATCTCTAATTAGACTAATCACGTATAAACGAACGAATTTCGAGGTTCAACAGAGACGATAATCTCCAAATAAAATCATGTTCACAATTTTTGATTTACAAGGAAACTTAATTTTCCCCAATTCCCACTCTTAAAGAAAAATTAATCTGGAAGACTTAAACAATCATGACATTCCCAACTACCCATGAGAAAACACAATTAAAGCAAATCAAAGAAAATAACGTCTACTATTTGGATTTACTAAATCCATTTGCACCAGAATATTATTCTCATGAATATAGATCAGCTTTTTTAAAAAAAAACTAGTTTAAAATAAATCAAAGTAAATGTTTTATTTATTTCATTCTTTCAATTTTCTCAATTTCACATGTATTTCTCATCTAATAAAATAAACAGTATTATTTAATCTAAAACTCATTATATATTGCATTTCTTTCAAATATTTAAATAATTTAGTATATAACTATACACATACATTTAAATATTGAAATTTAATATATAAAAATTAAAAATCAGATAAAATATGCACAGAAATATAATATATTTTAATAATATATATATTATATTATATATAATATATACATATATAAATTAAAATAAATTATTTTCAATGTCTATATTTTATTATTCTCGTATGAATTCATACGGATCCTTTTATTTTATTAAACAAAGGTTAAATCGAAATTTAATTAAAAATAAACTCAGGCCAAACATTATAGCCCGCGGCCTCCCCCATTTGGGGGGGACGCAGCCCTAACCAGGGCTGCTGTGCGCAGCCTTGGTGGCTGCGCCCACCGGCCACTACTTTGGGGAGGGTTTCGGCCCTCCCCATTACTGGTAATTTTTTTTTAAAAACAAAAATTTCAATTCCGTTTTTTAACATTTTATTTCTTTTTTTTCTGGTCTGTGCAAATTTTGACGAAATTCATTACGGATTTCGCAGTTTTCTAAAAAACGAATTAATGAATAATCCATATACACAAAATTAATTATATATATATATATATATATATATATATATTCTCAGTTAATTTACCAATAACAAATCTCAGTAAATAATTCACTGTGTAGATAAATTTGAAAATTTTCTAAACAGGGTTTTCCAGATTTGTTTTAAAAAGAATTTTGTGTTTAACAATTTCTTACCACATTGAGAAATAACTTTTAATAATAAAGAAAACACAACAAAATCCATATTTAAAAAAAATCAAACCTCTTGCAGCAATATTTTTAACAATCTTCAACAGGAAATCTCTATTTAATAAAATTTCTAAAATATAAAATTTATAGAAAATCTCCAGCAATTTTATCTCTAAATCTTTCTTCATATATCATTTTGCAACAAACTTTCAAGAAAATGAATCTTTTTTTAAAAGTTCTTTTAAACAAAAGAAATTCAAATATTAAAAACAAGAAGAATACCTATATCCAAAGATTGTCTGTAGCTTGAAATCTTTTCCTGTTAAGGAGAGGATCCTTCTTGCCTGTAACACACAGATATCCACCAAGAATCTCCCAACAAGAAATACTACCAAAAATCACAACCCCAACAGAGAGGTAACAGATTCTAAGAATAATAATATTTTTCACAGTAAAGATATTTTGCTCGTACACAGAAAATTTCCCCGTGAGGAAATTGAATAACCTCTGTCAATTTTCCCGAAATCCACAATAACCTCTCCGTAACCAATTTTTTTAACAACCTCATCAAAGCACTGGCACACTTGTCGAGAGGTTGTTGAGAAAATATCTTCTCCACCTCTCGGCAATTTTTGCCATTTAAAATTTTGCATGCAATTTATCTAATTAATTTAAATTTAAATTTTAAAACTCTAATTTTTAAATCACATGCAATTAACTTATTTATTTAATTTAAATACTAAAAATAAATTCCAAACACAATTTAATTCACATGCAAATTATTTCAATTTATTCTCTAATTTTCTAATCTATTTAAACACAATATAATTTATGCATTTAATAATTTAATCTGATTAATTAATTTATTTAATTAAATAGTTAAATCCTTTTAAAGATTAACTATTTAACTAATTAAACTAACTAATGTATTAAATAATTAAATAAATAAATTTCAATTATATTTAAATATTAATTTTAATAACAATAAATAAAACACAATAACCAATATTAAACATAAACAAATTTACCTTTTTCAAGAACGATTTAACCAACAGAAACACATAACAACCTACGACTCAAAACTGAAAACTGAAATTGTACTAAGACTAGGGTTAAAGACCGGACTAGGATTAACCTAACTACTATCTCCCTTTCAACAATTCCGTTGAGTCTTGACACGCTCAGACCTGATTACACAGGTGGAGTCGGTGTCATGTACCTGCAAATCCTGCAACCAAGCAAACAATGTACATGCATGTATATATATATAAAGCAGTAAACAGGCACACCGTGCGGAGAAAGTCACAGATATCGCAGGGCACTCGCAAGCGAGTGATGCGATTCTATTCTCCACACCAATACACTCACAGAGGACTGACTCAATACATATTGTTAGTCCATCATAAACATGTGCATATCCATAAACAACTGAAAATAACCATCTACATTAAATCACATCAAGTCTGAAAACAATAAACATCTCACAGAGTATCATCATGTCACACAATAATCCATCATCGCTCAAAATCAGCGATCCAAGTATCCAACAAAATAACAAAGTCTAACAGTATGAGAAAGTATCAACAGAAAGCATAGCATAAATGGAGGGGTACTACATCCTCCCCCCCTAGGATCAGGCTTGCTCTTGAAAGCCTTCAAACAGATAGGGATAAAGTTCCCTCATGCGTGTCGCATCCTCCCAAGTAGCAGAAGCCTCATGACTAGGATCCCATTGGACCCTCACTGACAACGCCTCTCACCCCCCGAGACCGAAGGCCCGTGCCGAAGAATGGCCACGCTCCAAAGAAGAGTGCCCGCCCTTCTTACCCTCAGAACTATTCCAACTGGCACATGAGATATGCTCTGGGATGATAAGGTTCAAGTACCGACACATGAAAACATCATGAATAATGACAAACCGGGTGGTAAGGCGAAGTTGATATTAATGACCACCTTCTAAGATCTCTAATGGTCCTACAAAATGAGGTGCTAGCTTTATTTTTCCATAATGGATTGGACTTTTCACTACCGTATTCTCAAGAAACACTTATCACCAACAGCTGAACTGTCGATCATCCTATGTGCATTCCAAGATATTTCTTTTGCCTATCCTCGAAAGGTAATCAAATGTTTCACACGGGTCAACCCGTCTAGTTCTCGAAGCATCTCGTGTCCTAATAGTACTTCTTATCCTCAAGTCAATCCCAACCAAGTGGAGTACTAATAAGCGACTTAATCGCATAATGCCCGATATGGTGGCATACCCATGGGAACTCTGATATCCATTGTTATAAGTGAATTCTACTAAGTACAAGTAATCCTCCCAACGTGATTGTTGATCCATTACGTACATCCTAAGCATATCCTCTAATATTTGGTTAACTCTTTCAGTTTGACCATCGGTTTGAGGATGATAAGCTGAACTAAAGTTCAACTGTAACTAACGACGTTGCAAAGAAGTCCATATATTGAAGTAAATACGTGATTCTATCCCATATGATCCTACGAACTTCCATGTAACCTTAACTTATATCCTCCGTGAATATCCTGGGCCTACCGATGAAGCTGCTATAAGATGAACGTACAGGTGAAAAGTGAGCTACTTTAGTCAAATGGTCAACAGTTACCATAATGGCATCATGTCGACGTGATGACGTAGGTAACCCCACAATAAAATCGATGGATATAATATCCCATTTCCATTCGGGAATGAGATGTGGCTGCAATAATCCAGCAGGATGATGATGCTCAGCTTTAACTCGCTGGCATTCAAGACATCGCGATACATAATCAGCAATATCACGCTTCATACCAGGCCAGAAATACAATTGCCTAAGATCGGCATGCATTTTCTTGACACCTGGATGAGCTGAATATGGAGCTCTATGAGCTTCAGTCATGATTAATGTACGAAGACTCTCTACATGAGGTACATAAATGTGACCATTATGTCGTAATATACCATCCGATTCTAGGACATAACCTTCAAATCGACCTTCTAAAGGCCTACCCGACTCAATTTCTAACTTCACTTCTTGATATAATCTATCATTAGGAAGTGTAGCTACTATTTGACCTCTCAAATCTACTTCAAGAGTAGTAGCAGAGATCTCATGACGACGTCGGCTAAGAGCGTCAGCCACTACATTCTCTTTTCCTTGAACATACTTTACTTCAAAATCGTACTCACACAAGAACTCCATCCACCGTCTTTGCCTTGCATTCAAGTTAGGTTGCGTGAAAATATATTGCAAACTACGGTGATCGGTATGAAGTTCAAAGCGATGACCTAATAATAAATTCCTCCATCGAACTAATGCATGCACTACCGCAGCTAGTTCTAGGTCATGAGTAGGATAGTTTAATTCGTGGTCCTTGAGTTTGCGAGACTCATAAGCAACCACATGCCCATCTTGCATCAAGACTGCTCCCAAACCCTCTAAAGATGCATCCGCACAAACTACGAAATACTTAGTAGGATCAAGAACAATAAGTATAGGCGCATTAGTTAGCTTTTCTTTAAGAGTCTGAAAGGCTAACTGACACTGTTCCGTCCAAACAAACTTCTTCCCTTTCCTCTGAAGAGAAGTAATAGGATGACCGATCCTAGAAAAACCCTCTACAAAACGTCTATAATAGCCAGCTAACCCCATAAAACTACGAACTTCACCTACATTAGTAGGTGCGGGCCAATCAACTATGGCTTGGATCTTTGAAGGATCCACAGCAATACCTTTTCCAGATATCACATGTCCAAGGTATTTAATTTCAGATTGAAAGAAGTCACACTTCTTCAGGTTTGCATACAATTGGTTTTCTCGTAAACATTGCAACACCTGTCTCAAATGTTCTTCATGTTCCTTCATGTTCCTCGAATAGACTAAAATGTCATCGAGAAATACCAGGACAAAGCGATCGAGGTATGTATGAAATACACCATTCATTAAACTCATGAATACCGATGGTGCATTCGTTAACCCAAAGGGTACTACTGTGAATTCGTAGTGCCCATAACGAGTTCGAAAAGCAGTTTTATGGATATCTGCTTCAGCTATACGTAATTGATGATAACCAGATTTTAAATTGATTTTAGAGAACACATTAGCTCCCTTAATTTGATCAAAAAGATCATCGATTCTAGGCAAAGGATAACGATTCTTAATCGTAACCTTGTTCAATTGACGATAGTCAATGCAAAGCCTAAGAGATCTGTCCTTCTTCTTTACGAAGATAACAGGTGCTCCCCAAGGGGATACACTTGGACGAATAAAACCCTTTTCTAAAAGTTCCTCTAACTGAATGCGAAGTTCCTCTAACTCCTGAGTCGTCATTCTATAAGGAGCTCTAGATATAGGCTCAGCTCCAGGAACTAGGTCAACTCTAAAGTCGATATCCCTCTTCGGTGGCATTCCAGGAATGTCATCAGGAAACACATCCATGAATTCCCTAAGAATAGGATGATCATCAAGAGATACCTCTCGACTCTCACCCTCATCTAGATCGGTAACTATTGTTGCAAACAGTTGACATCCCTGATGAAGACATCTCTTTAGTTGCATAGCAGAAATCATCCGCAAGGAGATAGGTCTCTGAATACCTACGATTTCCACTTTTGCACCTAAATCATTGATGCAACTAACTGTCTTAAGTCGACAGTCAATTACAGCATGATGAGATGCTAGCCAATCCATACCTAAAACTATATCGTATGATCCTAAGGGAGTAACATATAAATCTACCAAGGTAGTTAACGTACCTATTTTAAGTTCACAGTTATGTACTAAGTTATCTACAACGACTTTCACCCCTGAGGTGAATTCAACTTGCCATTTACCACCTTGTTTAACCGCCACAAGACCACAACGGTCAACAATGGACGGTGAAATAAAGGAGTCAGTGGCTCCAGAATCAAAAAGTATAGATACATTAACACCATTTAACTTACCTAAAGATTCGACCACCGTATTCTGGTGATCAGCTTGGCGGTCATTAACCGCTGCATATACTGTATGTGCACGTCCTGCATCGCCCACCGTAGGCTCTGAAACTGTAGGTTGAGGCCCATAACCAGTAGAGCCTCTCATCGGACACTACCTAGCAATGTGCCCATACTGCCCACAAGAAAAACAACCTGTGCCTGTGCCTCTACCAAATCCTCTACCACCCGAAGGTGCATTGGACTGCTGAAAACTACCCCTACTGACG
>VDFB02123746.1:0-27509 GCA_007258455.2 Sequoia sempervirens | reverse complement strand
ATGGAGACATTATTTGCTGTCAAGGAATTTGTTCTATATATCGATCATTAGGCTCTGGCAAGCATCTAAATAGTCGAGAAAATTAACCGAGGCATATGAAATGGGTAGAGTTTTTGTAGAGATATACCTTTGTTTTGAAACATAGGAGTGGGAAGTCAAATAGGGTTTTAGATGCCTTAAGTAGGAGGCATACATTGATGACAAAGATGCAGATTGAAGTGGTTGGGTTCAATGAACTTAAGACACTATATGCAGAAGATCCTGATTTCGTAGAGGCTTGGAAAGCTTGCAAGGAACCTGTTACAGTGGACAGGACAAGGTGGCTGGATTTCATAATCCACAATGGCATGTTATTTAAGGGAAGTCAATTGTGTATCCTGAGGAGTTCCATGAGGGAGAACTTGATAAAGGAGAAGCATAGTGGAGGAATGGCAGGAAATTTTGGTCGGGATAAGACCATTTCCATTGTCAGTGAGCATTATTATTGGCCTCAGTTGTCACAGGATGTGAAGAAGTTTGTACAAAGTTGCAGGGTATGTTAGATGGCTAAAGCAGTGAGCCAGAATGCAGGCTTATATCAGCCCTTACCTGTACCAGAGAGGCCATGGGAGGATATAAGTATGGACTTTTTTCTTGTTTTCCAAGGACACAATGAGGGAATGATTCAGTCTTTGTGGTGGTTGATAGGTTTTCAAAGATGGCACATTTCATTCCATGTCAGAAGACCCATGATGCAGTCCACATTGCTGACTTGTTCTTCAAAGAGGTGGTGAGGCTACATGGTCTCACAAAGAGTATTGTTTCGGATCGTGACACCACCCAGGGGTACCTCTTTGGAGGACCTTGTGGAAGAAGTCAAGATAGAGTTGAAGTTTAGTTCCGCACACCATCCACAAACAGACGGGGCGCATGAGGTTGTTAATAGGAGTCTGGGTAACCTACTGAGATGTTTGGTAGGAGATAAACCCAAGGGATGGGACTTGATCTTACCCCAGGTAGAATTTTCTTACAACAATTCTGTCAACAAAAGCACTGGTAGATCACCGTTTCAGATTGTGTATGGAGGTAGCCCCAGAACAACTCCAGAATTGAGGAAGATGGACCAAGAGAAGAAAAAAAGTGTTGAAGCTGAAGATTTTGCAGAGAACATCAAGAATATACATGAGAAAGTACGAGAACACATTAATAAGATGAATATGCAATATAAGGCTAAGGAAGATCAGAAAAGGAGGAATAAGGAGTTTCAGACTGGCGATGAAGTAATGGTCCACTTGAGGAAAGAAAGGTTTCCCATGGGAACCTACAACAAATTGAAGATGAATAAATTCGGTCCCTGTAATATTTTGAAGAAGCATGATTCAAGGAATGCATATGAGGTAGAGTTGCCTGATAGAATCAACATTTCCCCTGTGTTCAACATTTCAGATTTGACAGAGTATCATGAAGGTGGAATGGAGGAAGCACTAGCAATAGGGTAGTATGGCATTCCAACACCTACTTTAGAAAGGGAGGAGATTGAAACAATCTTGGATAGTCGTGTGGGAAGGAGTACCAGAAATAGGCAGTATGAAGAATATCTGGTGAAATGGAGAGGAAGGCCTATGGAAGATTCATCTGGCTATCTAAGGCAGTGGTTGACCGATTGGGTTTTCCTCAACCTTCTGAGATGTGACAGGTCACTTCTCAAATTACCCTGGGTGTCTGATGCAGGAGCATCTAGTGGTGTAAGGGCAATCTTGCATCACCCAAAAATAGTTAAATTTCAAGTTTCTCAATTTTTAGATGTTTTTATATTTTTGGATACCCTTTTCATCATAATTAAATTCCCAATTTATGGTTTTTATTTTCTATTCCTAGGTTGAAATATATTGCAGTTTTAGTTTCCCATATTTGCACCTGAAAATCTTCTAAGTTAGATTTGAGGCACTTAGTGTTCCCAGATCAGCCCCAAAACTTTTTGAAATCAGTGTAGCAATTTTGGGCACGTTATTGACTTCGAAATCTTTCCAACGGTTCAAACGGTTCGCAAATCGGAGTCCCAGATCAAAAGTTATGGCCCTGGAAGTTGGCGCACTTTCTAGAAGATACAATTGCAAATGTTCTTTTGAAATTTGAATTCAAGTTGTAATTTTTCGGTGCCAAACCGCCTAAACTCAAATTTAAATGTTGTTTTGGCTCCAAACTAAAGAGGAGCTCTATTTATGGGCGGGTTTCTAATTTTTGGGTAACTTTTTGGGGACAAGCTCACATATTGCGAAAGGGTGATTTTGTAGCTTTCTGTAACTTGCATGTGTTGTAGAACTTGGGGATTTGAGATCCTCTGCATGTAAGAAGCTCTATTTTCTGAATAATAAAATTATTCTCTTGTTTGTGGGTTATTTTCTAAGTCTCAGGCTACGCCCTCATCACATCTTCTTTGGTTTTCAGTGGGTGTGTGGTTTAATTCTTGCCCATTAATTCAAAGAATTAATATAAGTGCTTGAATGAAGCTGTAGATTCATGTAAATTAAGTGTTAGGATACTAGTAAGAAGTAGTGGTTAGAATATTATGCTAAAATATTGTAATGCAATATTTTAGAGCTTTACGTAATGTCAGTTTAAAGATTTTTATCAGATTATGTGGGTGTTTAAGATGACTTCGTTCCAATGAATGAAGTACTGATCTAAATGGTTTATTCATGTCATATTTTGTCGGTTGATTCAATGATTGGTCATTTTTAAATCAAATTTACTTGTTTATCTCTGTACGTGTGTGTGTTGAGTTTTAATGAATCATATATCTCATGCTTAGTGTGTACACTACCATAAAGGCAACCATACCTTTAAGGTATTATATCTGCTAAGCACATGATGGAGATTTATCTGTTCACTGTGTGTTTGATACTTTGGCACACGAGTATCTGAAAGCACACTGTTGGGATCACCCTCCCAGGTTTAGCAGAGCCTAGAAAGTGTAGGGGAGAAAGGTGTATTTTATTCACTCTCCCGTTCATTGGCCATATCAACCCGTTGAGTCTGAATATGAGAGAGTGGCTACTCTTTAGGACTCATTGCATTTGTTGATTTGGGAACCAACAAACTCCTTGAACCTGCAATCTCTGAATGAGAACCACTGAAGCAATGAACCTGCAATATTCAAACTTGCTTGCTATTGTCCAAGCACTTTCAAACCTACAAAAACATGGAGTCTTGGTCTCCTTCTCCAAGAGATCTAACACCATTGATGCAAAGGGAACTCCCCTTATAATTTGAAACTCGCCACAACAAATAATTGCACAAAAAAAATGCAAGAAGGAAACATAATATTCCACTATCTATGAAATCAAATGAGATTAGAATATATGAATGGACTTGCTAGTTACATAATCTGATAATATTCGAAGTCATATTCCTTTGTGGAATCTGGCAGCATCCTGTTATTCCAAACTTCAACTCCACCAAGCCAACCTCTAACAAAGACAAGGCACCAATTTATAGAGGATTGAGGGGGGAATACCATTGTGGTATTCCAACACAACATTCCAAATACCTCCTTGGAAAACCCATGCCCCTTTTGAGGATAATTCATAAAATATTAAAAATTATCAAATGCTCACATGGCCTTCACATGGGTGCCTACACCATGGCCAATCAAAATTGGTCAATCCAATGTGCTTCATTATTCTCTGACAGCTTTGATGACTTCATGAAAGAACATGCATCAACATGCAAATCATGCAAGGGCGTGCATTGATGAGTGGTCCCCACCTTGAAATGGACATGTAGGCTAGAATATTACTCTTGGGATGCCTTTGAAACATTTACTGGAGTAAACTTCCTCTCAACTTACAATTACAAATCCATATAGGGAAAAATTACATATTTTAAAAATTAAAACACTTATTTTCCCACACATTAGTCCTTATTGAAAATAACAATAATAAGAAACAATTATTTTGGTGATGCAAGATTGCTAACTTACCCCTAGATGCTCCTACATCACACATAGCATTCTTGTATGGTTCAAAATGGTCTCAAAAAGCCTGAATTATTATAAAAATGATAAATAAAAGATATTTTGGTGGTAATGCTTTACATTTAGAAAATATTTGTATCATGGGCTAAAAGAGGGGAATATCATGTAACATGAAATTATAAGGGTATACAATTTACGACACTACAACCCCAAACCCCAATCAAGTTATGATAATGAAACTAAACAAGGGTAGATCTAAACCCTAAAGAAAACTAATATACCAAGAATGCAATTACAAATATTAGATGAAAATCCCAATTGGAAAGGAATATATATCCTAGGTCATGTAGGAATGTAAATCGATCAAAAAATGAAAAAAAAAAAAATTGATTTTTCACTATAATTTACTTAGAGCAAATAATTAAGCAATAAATAATTACCCTAGAATTTAGGAAATGAGAGTCATATCAAACTATAAAATTAATGTTGTAATTAATTAAATTTACACAAATTAAGTACAAGGGTAGTCAACTCTAGACTTGATGAAGATATATGTGCACAATGTTGCCATGATATCAAAATAAAAAGACCTACAAATAACTATTGTTGATCTAGAAATTTAACTATGCACTATTTTGGTTCACTTTTATGAGTGTGAAATCAATCTTTGAGAATTTGGATTTGAACAAGATGTGCAAGACTAAATTTTTAATTATAATTTTACACATGTGGACTTAAACTACGATAGTGAATGAAGGATAAAGATCGAGTTCAATTTCTAAAGATAAGCAATAATAAGATTTAGATAACATATTTATCAACTTGCATGTAAAATATACAATCTTATAGACTAGTCAATACATAAAGAACAAACAAATTGCCATAGAGCCAAAACATAAGAAAAAGTGCATAACTATACAATTTTCACCATGAATTTGGCCACATGTTAATTCCATATTATAAGTTTTATAGTGTTTAGTTTGCTTTAAATAAAATACTCTATATGCCTTTAAATAAAACAGTTAAGATGAAATAAAATAATGGAATTTGTATCACTCAACCTCACTTCCCACATTATATATCGTTAAGGGTATATTCATCTTAATTTTTTTTAACTTAAAATTCCTCTATATTAATGAACGTGTTATTTTAAGTCCCTTCGTAGATCATCTGTCTATTAAAGTCCAGAATTTGGTTTCCATTTTTCACCTGGCTAATCAGGTTTCTGAGGCAAAATGAGCGGTTTTGGTTCATTTGACTAGCAGATGGAAAGCTCCACCATAAATACCTCTCAGACCTGCATAATTTAAAAGATGTTGAGGTGGCAATACACAAAAGTCATCTGAATTCCTATCCATACTTCAATAATATATGGGCCCAATTACAAACTTAAATTCAAAAGACGGTTTCTTGAATCCTACTCATAAATTGATAATATTATATACTTCAATGTGAATACTAATTCCACTGAAAATGAAATGCAAGACCTTGTAAACTCCATTGACAAGGTACAATGTGAAATCATGCCCACTCCAATCCACATATCACAACTCACAGTAACGACAACAAATGATAATGGCTTGAATTCACAGTAAGTAGTGAATTACATTTACTAAGCAATTGTGGACGAGGAAGGTATTTAACAGAACTTCTCATAATTACCAGGATAGTCTGTGCATGTTATTGGAGGTGGTAAGATATGGGCCAAAGCAGAAACTCTCAGAATTCCATTAATGAGTGCAAAGATGAAAAAAATTTGAAGACCACAAATAATTCTCCTATTTCTCAAAAAGTACAATTAACTTCTTTGATTTTAGTTGGTATAAATTTTCTGACATACGGTAAATTTACCGTCAGCAATTCACCAACGGAAAATTCACCGCCAATTATTCACCGTCATGACAATTCACCCCGCAAAAAATTAATTGGATGAATTTTTGGCAGTTAATTTTCCATGGTGGTGAATTGTTGACGGTGAATTGCTGGCGGTGAATTTTCTTAGAGCTTGATGCAAATTTTCTATGGTTCATCATATTGTGCAAGCTTCTGGTTTAACTCTATGTTTTTTAATGGACGTTTCGGATCACACTCGGTGATCCATCATCAGAAAGAAGAAAGAGTGATATTGAATGTGATCCGAAACGTTGATAAAAAAACATGCACATTTAAACCAAAAGTTTGTACAATTTCTTTAATTTTCTTACGGCTTAAAAATAGTATAAATGCCTGATATTGTTATCTCATCATGTTAATTTTTATTGTTACCCAGGAAACATTATTTCACATCAGTAGTTTGGTGAGCGGCCATGATCTTTGGTGGGGGCAATTGTAAAAGAGAAGCATTCATGTTGGACTGCAGTCTTCATCAGGCTAAATATTCAAAATGTTGATAGAAGCCAATTGTTTAATTATCATTCAGGAATCTCAAAAGCAAAAAGCCTGAAAAAATGGCTTTGTAGGTTGATTGTCATGTATGCTCTCTTCTCAAGTCAAAAAATTCGGCCATGCTTTTGTTTGAAGATGCTTCTCAAGTCAAGATCAAGACTGATACTTGAATTAGATGAACTGCATTAATGAAAACAATAAAAATATTAAATATTATAAACTTGTCCTTATATCCATTGCTTAGGAACCAAGTATCCAAGAAAGGTGAATTAAAATTGGCAACATAATCACCCTTCAGGCTTTTCCCATATTTTGTCACAAAATGAATTACTAATCCAATGATGATTCTACATGAATGAATCCATGGTGGAAAGTACTTGCGGCTGATAGCATTTGGTCATGCAGGGAAAAATTATATTTGATAGTTGTATAACTTTATTGGTTTTTATTGTAAAATTTAATTTATTTTTGTAAGTTTAGTAGAACTTTTTATCTTTGTTTTGAAGTTCAATAGTTATTTAATTTTTAATAATTAATGTAAATTGTTCCACTTTGTATATATATGAATTAAATTTTTTTATCTTTTGATCATGGATTGTGGTGTTCTAAAATCTTAAAGGTGATGTTAGATAAAGATGGTCACCTAAATTTCATGAACATGGCTATAAAGATCATCAAGGGTACATTTGTTGAAGATTTCATGTGGAGGGCACCCTTCACTAGCTTGACCTACAGTACTATTACTAAGGAAACAATAAGAGTTTCTAAAGAATTTATTCAAGGTGAAAAGTTTTTGATCCAAAGTGTATTATAACTTAACACAAAATGGATCCATCAAGTGAGTGCTAAGGACCCTCTTCCCCATATAGCTAGAAACTATTACAAAGAGAATTTAGAGATTAGATTGTGTTGGAACACTTGTCATTGCATCAAAAGATCGACCTGTTAATGCTTAATATAAACGCCAAAGATAAACAGATCCATGGGAGGTGGTCAGTCCATGTCTCAAATCCAAAGGGAGATGTTGATGATTAGTCCAACAATCCCCCCTCAGTGTCACCTGAGGAGATTCGAACCCACGACCACAACTCTAATACCGTTTGTTGGAACATGTTTGTCGTTGTGCCAAAAGATTGATCCATTAATGTCTAATACAAATGTCAGAGATAAACAGATACATGGGAGGCAATTAGTTCATGTCTCGAATCCGAAGGGAGATGTTGGCGATTAGTCCAAAAAATTGAGTTAGCTATGTACCAAATTCATTCGATCAATTCATATATATTCTCTATGTTATCTATACATATTATCCCTAATTGCTAAGCATTATCTTCAAGTTTTTTTTCCTTGAAGTCAAGGGAAATTAAGACAACTAACAAGAGTAATATGAAACGGATCTTGGATACAATATCACAAAACTAGCTCAATAACATGCTTGATGCTTAATACCTTTGACATGATGATGGATATTAAGTTGTTGCAACAAATGATGAAGAATCTACCCTTGAATGCCTTAAAAATTATCTTGAATGCTCTCTTGATGATCTTGTAAAGTCTTGGAATGCTTAACTCTTGAGTGCTTAACTTGATATCATGAATGCTTATATTAAATAATGATTTGAGACCTCATTTATATAGGCAATCCATCTAATATCCCATTAATTAGATCCCTCAGGCTGACATTCATGAAATTTAAACTTAAAACTAAGATTTTCTCGCTTAAAACCCTAAAAATAGGCCAAATGGGACTCATATGCCACACCTAGCATATGTATCCTACCTGGGTGGGACTCATACACCCAGGGTGGTGTATGGGTCCCACAAGGCCTTTTTAGGTGGAAAAAGTGTCAAGGTGTTAAGAAATTAAGTTTATTTGTTGATATTGTCGATATTTTGATTGAAATATTCCTTGGGATGCATAATATAGGGTCTTAAGGGCCTATTAATGATGATATTAAGCTCATAAATACAAGAGGGATCAAAATTCAATGTTAAAGTGTAAATAAATATACTTTACTATATCAAATTAAGGCAAAAATAGGTCTATTTAGCTTAAAAGGGTCCTAAACCCAATGTGAAAGTGTACAACAAATTACAACACTAGATTAGGTTCATTTAGTTTACAAGCCTCCTAAATTTAATGTGAAGGTGTAAATAAATACACTTTACAACACTAAATTAAGGAAAGGTTAGGTTTATTTAGGTAAAAAAGGGCCCAAGACCTAATGTGGATGTGTAAAACACATCACAACACTAGATCAAGGAATATTTATTAAGTCCAATTTATCATTAATTATTCTCAAATCAAGCAAGGAAAAGGCATACTTTTTCCATCATTACACCTCTCAAACCAAACTTGTAGATACACTCCCACCTCTCAAACCAAAGGTTATAGATACACCTCCACCTCTTAGACAATGTCAATGGAAGGTTGTCCATGAAATTCCTTACTAGTAATGGGTAGATATTCTCCAAAAATAGGCCACATTATCAATTACAAAATTCAAATCTCCATATGGTATTTCTCCCAAACATAAAACCTCCCTAAGTCATTTATTTTTTCTTTATGGATTCAAAAGTGTTGGAGATAAACATCAACGACATATCTAAATACACATGATCACATTCTCCTCCTTCAAAAAAAACCCATACCACTATTTTTCAACAACATCACTAATATCTATACCCTAAATAAAAATATGATCTTCATCCTCATATTTGATATATTCCCAATGAAAACCATTTATTAAGCCTCCCTTATCAAATGGATGAGAGGCTTAATATATCTTGAAGATCTAAAATAAATCTCTCAAATGAACTAGAATGAGAGAGGGCACAAAATTATGGAATGGTAGTGGAAATGAACCTAAGGCATCATATGCTATGTCTATTGTGGTTTTCTCTTCCTCCTCTTCCTCTACACCTCTTGCCTCATTTGTGGGGAGTTTGCATCCCCTGATGAAGTAAAAGGTGGAGAGTGTTCCTTCTAGTAGTGAAGGATGTCAAAGGAGCCCACCTTCTTTGAAAGGTGGTCTCACGTTGACTTGTTTTGTCCTTGTGATGGAGCCAGTCCCGACTTCCCCTGAGTTTGTCATTGCTCCCTAATCAGTTGGTGAGCCTAGTGATGAATCTCGAGCACAACCTTCTCCATCCATTGAGGTAAAACATGGAACTCTTGTTAAATACATAATCAACTCTTGGGACGAAGTTCTGGCCTTGTCAAAAATCTTCACGAAATCACTGACCTTAGCTCCACAAGAGCTTGGTGGAGAGGACCTTGTGGGCCCCTCTTCCTTAGCCATTGTTGTGAGGGGGTTAGATGCTCCTCCTCTGAACATTCAACCACTATAGAATCATCCTCCTTCCCCCTATGATGATCTAGAGTAGAAGCATATGACCTCTTGGTTAATCAGTGTTAGGACGAGGCCCCTTCTTTATCTTTAGATTAGATGTGTGTGTGTGTTGTGATGTGTTCCCTCGTGATCATGCTATGTGTTCCTAGATGACCCTTGTCACCCTTATTGGTGCTTGGATACAGGCATGGTTTTTGTGTCATAAACCTTCTTCTATTTGTATCATCATTCTTTCATGTTTGTGACTTGATTTTCGGTAAATTCAGGATGATGCAAAGTGTTGGGGGAATTTAGGCTTCCCTTCCGTGTTGACCCAATTTTTTAATTTTTACTTTGTCTTCTTGTGCATTCTTCACATGGTCTAATATAGTAGGGGGTTGATGACAGCTCATTTTATATACTATTACTATACTTATATATTTATGAGCAGTTCTAACCTCGAAATATCAAGCTACCCCTGTGCCGTGTGTTTATGTTCTTTTCTCTTTTATTTTTTCCTTTATCTTTCTCCCTTCTTTGCTTGAGTTGTCCCTCTCATGTGTGACAAAACCACTTCTATAACACTTTGATTTTTAGAAAATGCATTCATTTCCAAAGAATATTTTCTTGAGAATCTTCACAAACTCCTTTTCAAGAATCACATTCTCAACTTGGACCCCTAATGGAACATGTTTCCTTCATCATGGGTTCATAAAGAAAGAGGTTGAGAACCTTCCTTTGAAGTGGGAACAACTTTGACCTTCCCCTCACGTGGGGGCATTTTCTTCCTTTTGAATTCCTTAATGAAGTGAACATTTTTCAAAAGGATTCCTTGATGATGAATTGATTTGAGAAAGATACATCTCTTTCATACTTTTGAACAACACGTTCCTTTAGTGGACCCCTTCTTTATGATGGGTTCCTGAGGGACCCCTTTGAAATTTTTCCAACTTGTTAGTAGTCTATGCAACTATCCACTTACTTTCCTATGTGGCCACTTTCTGACATGTTTTATCTGCAGGTAAACATGTCACTTTATGAGTGCATTTGTGAAACTGCTTTCTGACTCTGCGGAGTCCCCTTCTTTGGGGATACCTTCTTGTAGGTCTATGGGCCTGTAGGATGCTTCTTTTGAGCTTCCTCCATGTGAGAGATCTTGGGGGTGGCTCCCCTATAGTTCTATGTGTCTATAGGGCACTTTCTTTTGGTTTCCACCATGTGAGAGATCTTGGGGGATACCTTCGCTGCAAGTCTGTAGGTCTGTAGGGTTCTTTTCTAGGTATCCTTCATGTGAGAGATCTTGAAGGACACCTTCCCTATAGGTCTATAGGTTTGTAGGGTGCTTTCCCGACTTCCTCCATGTGAGAGATCTTGGGGGGCACTTCCTTGTAGGTCTGTGAGTTTGTAAGGCGCTTTTTTGGGTATCCTTCATGTGAGAGATCTTGAAGGACACCTTCCTTGTAGGTCTATAGGCCTATGAGGCACTCTCTTCTTGGGGATTCTTTCATGTGAGAGATCTTTAGGGTTTCCTCCTTGCAGGTCCGTGGGCCTGTAAAATTCTTTCATTCTTTAGCTTCATAGTTCTGCGGGGCTATGAAGTCCTTTACTTGTCCTACACTCTCGAGCTCGCTAGATCATGGTCTACTTCCTTGATGGTTCAGGTATACACGTCTAACCTTATTCACTTCTCCAATCTACTTTACTAAAGCACTCGGTATTCATGCTCGCTCAAGTGGGGGAAAAATTTATAGGAGTGATTTTGCACCCCTTATGCAAATTCCCCTTTTACACTTCCTCACCTTAGAAAACCAAATTCAAAGGAAAAAATCCACATCGACCCACTACCTTCATTCCACTTGGCATCTATTTTATGTTTCAACAAAAGAATAACTATCGGGGATGCCCACACGACATGCAGACATTTGCATGACGCAATTACATCCCTGATGGATTCATGTGTCTGAAGCCTGCAGAGACATTACACTTCCCATTGGGGTTGATTTGTAACACCCCTCTTCGACCAACTGACCTGAATATGGTTGTTTTTCTCATTCTCCCTTCAAAAACACTCTTCATTCCTTCATTTCATCCTCTAGCAATCTTCTTTGGCACTCCCTAAGCATTCTAGAATTCACTTCTTGCACTCTAAGCTTTCAAGTAATGCTTGGGCACTCCATAGAGCAAGTGTGGAACAATACCATTGTAGCAAGGGCTTGAGTCCTCTCATTTTCTCCCCCATTAGTTAGTGAGCTCTTGGTGGAGGTGGTACACATTTTTACTCCTATCCTCTATGATTTGGTTGAGTAGCACATTACTGTTTTGTAGTTTTTATTGTATTCTTTACTTTCATTCCTCCTTTATCATACTTTTCTCCATTTTTGCTATCTTGGCTTTCTGTAAAGGTGGAAACACCAAAACAAGGGTCTAACTAAGGTAGGTCCCTATAGAGCCCCCCAACAATTTTCCTCTTTCTTGCGTGTAGGTGGACACGCTTTGTGGAGCTAGCTGGAAAAAAGGTTCTTTTGTGAGATCATTCTTGTAACCCTAGCTTTAATCTATTTGCTTTATCATATTTTCTTATATATCTCTTATTTCATAGTTTTGTTTTGCTCTCCTAAAAACCATCAGCTAGGTCATCGGCCTATTTTCTGGTGATTCACATTGTCTTTTTAGTCCTCTGGTCATACAAACACTAGCACACCTGAGAGATGCCAATGCATCATGTTGTCATCCCGAAATTGTGCTTTTGTCCTTGGGTAGAGAGCTTCCTGAAGCATAGTGTTGAACCTGAAAACTAGCTTGCCTAGCCCCATTCTGAGTTTTGGGTCTGCAGAGTGATTGAAGGGCCTTATAGTCCTCATCATTGTCGTCCCTCATTTCAAAACACCCCTTTAAGCTGAGGTAAGTTAGTCCAGCCTTCTTCTCTAGGCTCTCCGTGACTTAGGGCCTTGAACATGGTTGGTCACCCTCTCTTACATGACCAAGCCTAGGCTTGTTCATTACCAACCCATAACGTGAGTGTGTTTTAGTAAAACGCACTCGTGTTTTCACTATTTTGGGATGAAAAAGTGAATTGGCCACTTTTTGGCCCCTCATCTTCCTGCACCTTCCCTAGGGTTATATCACAACTAGTTAGTTAATCACACTTCCTAGGTTGAACCATTCATGCTAGTTAAGTCTCCACTTATTTTTTATTCTTGTCTCATGTATATGGCTAAGACACATCTACTCACCTATTGAGACACCTATTATATGTGTACTTTACACATGCTCACACACTTGTCATTTCAGATTAAAAGTGTTACACCTTTGGAGGGGTAGAGCATGTGCAATATCATGATGGGTCAAACTATGCCTCTAAGTGGCAATGAAAATACAAAAAAATAAACTTAAGCAACTTCACATAAAATTTGAATTGGTTATTAACATAATTTGGAAAATATGTAGGAATAGAATTTATAGAAATTGAATGTAGTTTGTAGGCTACTAGGCTTTTGGGAAAAAAAAAATTGGTGAAACTTTGAAATTTCAATGCATTAGTACTTTAATTTTAGGAAAAAAGGCATGTGTTTGTCTAGCCAACCTAAGTAAGAAAAAAAATGAATAAAGATTCAATATAAGTAGAGGAAACATGCTTCTATGTGATGCATATTTTTTGTTATTTTTTTGCAAGTAAATAATTAGTTTTGAATTTTTTAGTAGGATTTTTAAAAATATTTAAAACTATTTGTTCAACCACCTTAACTTGGTCAAAAATTCATGAAATTCAATAAAATAAACCTATAGTTTGTGAAGCATAGATTGTAACAAATCTTTCAGATTTGATAAATGTGTAATTGTTTAATAGATATATATTTTTCAATTAGCCTATCAATTAGGACTTTACACATAGTGAATGTAGAAAATAAATAATAATTATCTATTAAATTCAAAATAAAGCATATCTTGTATTGGTAGAATGTTGACAATTTCTTGAATAAACCCTTTTGGTTTCATCAAATTTGGATTAAAGAAAAAATTGTTAGCATGAAGGGTGAAATCCTTAAAAGAAGATGAAACCTCTAAACACGTTGGAACAATTGAATTTTTAGGCTTGACACTCCCAAGCCTAATTCCAAAGCTTTCCCAAGGAAAAAATGGAGGGAAAAAAATTATGTGAAAAAATGGATATCTGTTTGTAATAGATATTTGTTTTTAGAAGCGAGTACCCATTACCTAAAGGCCCTTTTATCAAAAAACAAATATCTATTTTGAAACACAAAATGGATATCCATTACTTAAAATCCCAAAAAGCTGTCTTCAGTAAAATGGGAATAACTTTTATGTTTCTAATTGAAATTTTAATTTTTATAGACATTGAAAAGGTTGTTCAAAGATCTATGCAATGGACTAGGTAGTATTTATAGATTATACACAAAAAGTTAATTATAATCATTTGAACTTCATCCTTCTTTTTGAAACATCAAATGCTCACTACTTTCACATAAAAAGTCCCTTTTTGTGATTTTTTGTAACAATCATCTCAAAACACTTGAAACATTAGAGTAATCAATAATGAATATATATATATATTGTGTAATAAGGAGATGAATTTTTTTTCAAAAATAATCATATCTCTTAATCCCTTTCTCTACCTCTCTATATTTCACTCTTTCTCCCCCCTGATCTATAGACCTATCTCTCCACCTCTCTCTCTCTCCCTTCTTCCCTCTTTAGACCTCTCTTTCAATGTATTGAGCTCTAGACTTATCTATCTACCTCTTTATCCATCCCTCCTTCCCTCTCACTTTGTCCCTCTTTATGTCTCTCTTTCTCTCTAGACCTATCCATCTACCTCTCCCTCCCTCCTGTTAAAAGGTGCAATACAATTGAGAGGGGGGGGATGAATCAGTTGTCACCAAATTTAAACACAAATTTTAACCACAAAATTATGTTATTAAGTGTGAACATGCAATGTAGATAGCAGACAGGAAAATCAACACAATGAACACTGGATTTTACATGGAAAACCAAATGAGGGAAAAATCACGGTGAGGATTAATTCACAATATAAATTAATAGCAAAACCGAATACACAGAGGCTCACTACCAAGGGCTCACTACCCAAAAAGCACTCACTATCCAAATACAAAGGCTCACTGCCTACAAAAAAGACTCACTATCTAATAGGGAGACACACTTCCTATAGATACAAAAGATTACAGAAAATATCCATTACAACAGGTTACACACACTTGCAGCCTTAATCAGAAGAATTGTAGATAACGTCAGCTCACTGCTTTTAGGAATCTAACACATTAAAGTACTATTGCATCAATTCACTTCCGAACAACTCTTCTTTTCTTCTTGATTTGACACACATGTATTCACAACATCTTGACTTGCATTTATACTGTCTTCAACCTTAGAAACTTTCTCCAATGTCCGCTACATATGCTTCATTTCATAAATTCAAATTGGGTTGGAAACTCAACATTCTCGTGGTGGAAAGGAATGGGAGTGGACCAATTAAACACTTAACCAAGACCAAAAGCAACGTCTTAGATCAATCACACACTTCCTCAATTAATTGTTAATCCTTCGTATGAAGTGTAAACACCAGGTCATCCAAACCTAATGAAAACATAAATGAACATTGAAGTGCATGCTTCCCAATAGGAAGAAAACATGTAGATAACATAACACACTTCATTATGCATGAGAACACATCTCAGATACCTTCAAATACATCCACAGCAAGTGCAACAACCTTCAAACACATAACACCCTCTAATAGTCCAACCAGAGTGTATAGATAAGCATAGAAGCTTTGGAACATGTCTTCCAGAGCACCAAACCATGAACACCTTTGTTGTAATATAGATATAACCTTAACAAATATTTTATTAGATCTGCAAGACCAGAAAAAACTCAACAGAGAACTACGGAGCATAAACATTTCTCCCAATTCATAGACAAACAACTTTTCCAAACCAGTTCACACACCGGTGAACACAACTTTCACACTCCATCAAAAAAGAAGCTACAAACTAGGAGATGTCACCAATAGATGCCCAAAAACAACCCTTCAGATCCACACAAGCATAAGATCAACACAGAAGAAATGTGGAGCACATACCAGAGCACATTCTGAACACATACATAATTGTGACTTCACTCTTTATTAATTTTCTCAAAAGCACTTGGTAGCCCATCATTTCAACACATCTACAACATCATAAGGATAGCCCCATGTACTCACAACATCTCAACTATACATAAAAAATCTGCAACATCATGTACTGTGTTGGCATCAATGACAACATTAATGACAACACCACCAAACTTGCTCATACTTGCAACAATCTCCCCCTTTGTCATTGGTGGTAACACATTATGTGAAAAACCATCAAAGACAACACTTTCCTTTATTTTCTAGATTAGACAACCTGCACAACATTCCTACATACTCAATATTTTGGGAAAAGACCTTCTCTTCCTCTTCTACTATTTTTCACATGACTCATTCTCCCCCTTTGACATCAATGGAAAAGATAAAAATCTCTGATCACTCCCTCTTAGGAGTGCACCCATACAACTCATGCTACAATAATGAAAACTTTCTACTCCCCCTATGGAGTATACCCATTCATCAGTCCAGATAAATGAAGAATATATGGATCCACTGGACGGATGCACCTCCATGTGCACCTAGTTCAGAGGGCCAATGACCCCCAACTTCTCCCTGAGATAATCAAAATTATCCTTCAAAAGAGCCTTAGTAAATATATTTGTAATATGTTCATCTGTAGACACATACTCTAGCCTAACTTTATTCTCCAATACCTTCTCTCTTAGGAAATGATATCTAATAGATATATATTTTGTTCTTGAATGCATGACTAGATTCCTTGAAATTTTTATAGCACTTGTATTATCATAGAAGATAGGTATAGGCTCATCACATATCACTCCAATGTCTTTCAATGTTTGCTTCATCCATAAAACCTGTGTGTAGCAAGATGTTGCAGCAATATACTCTACTTCTATAGTGGATAAAGAAATCAAGTCTTACTTCTTACTTAACCATGAAACCAATCTTCCACCAAGAAAGAAAGCACCTCCACTAGTACACTTCCGGTCATCCACACAACCGGCCTAATCTACATCAGTGAAAGCACTCAAGGCGAAATCAAAATCCTTAGGATACCACAATCCATAATCTGGTGTGCCTTTAAGATATTTGAATATTCTCTTTATAGTTGTAACATGTGCTTCTTTAGGTTCTACTTGAAATCTGGCAACTAAACATACTACATGCATGATATCCAATCTAGTAGCAATAAGATACAGTAGTCCACCAATCATAGATTTGTTTTTGCTTTGATCAACTTTAGTAGATTCATCATATGTACTTAGTTTACATCTGGTCACCATAGGAGTACTAACTGGTTTGGAGTCATCCATTCCAAACTTATTTAACAACTCTTTCACATATTTTGATTGTGAAATGAATATCCCCTTATCAGTTTGATTTACCTGAAGACCAAAAAAGAAATTCAACTCACCAATCATGGACATTTTAAATTCTTTTTACATTTCTTTTGCAGATCTCTTGCACATACCTTCATTTCCTCCAAAAATGATATCATCAACATATACTACCACTATCAACATTAGGTTTCCTTCCATCTTGAAATAAATATTGTTGTCTACAGAGCCCTTATTAAACTTTTTTTATGTCAAATATCTATCCAATCAAGCATACCATGCCCTGGAAGCTTGTTTCAATCCATACAATACCTTTTTCAGCTTACAAACCATATTCAGTTTGTCTAATACCTAAAATCCTTTAGGTTGTTCCATGTATACTTCTTCTTCCAACTCTCCATTCAAGAATGCAAACTTTGCAATTTTAGGCAGATCTCGGACAACCTCTCTTGAACTAATCTTGACCAGATTATCAAAGTTCACATGTCCCATCCTTTGGTGTCATAGCCAATTTTCATTAACTTGAAATACAAGGCACTAACCATCAACACCCTTAAGCTGATAAATGTTTCCATTAGTTCTCCTTCCTATAGCAACCATAGCTTTGGATCCTTTTCTAATCTCATAGGTATTATCCTAAAACACAAGTTTGAAACCTTTGCTAAACATTTTTCCAACACTCAAAAGGTTATACCTTAAACCTTTAACATAATATACATCATTAGTGTTGTGTATTCCATAAAAACTAATTGTACCTTTCCCAACAATCTTTGCTCCAAAATCATCACCAAACATGACCAAACCAGCATCATATTTTTCAAGTTTAGTGAACTTACTTTTCTCTTCGTTCATGTGATTAGAAAATCCACTATCAATCACCCAATATTCTTCATCTTGTCTAGCATGAAAGGTAGTAACCAGAGTACCTTCCATATCATTCTTCTTATTCTTTGAACCACTTTCCCTTATACTTCTTCCAGAGTTAGCAGACACAGATTTATTCTCCAAAGCTAAGAACAAGCACTCACTATCATCACCCTCATAATCAAATTCATCATCAAAGATTCTAGCTTCTTCTCTAACATAATACAACTTCTTGAATTTCTTATCCTTTCTATCTTTATGATCTTTGTTCTTCTTATTTATATCTCTATTCAGACATCTTGAGGCATAATGACCAATATTACCACAACTGAAACATTTAAAGGGAAACATACCTTTATACTTACCAATACCTTTCTTCAACTTCCTTGTAAAGTTTTCTTCCAACTCATCTAAACCATCACTATCTGGATCATCTTCAATCTTTGTTGCTTTAAATTTTGTTTATGTCTTCTCTTTCTTTCCAAACTTTCTCATCTCAAACATAGTCAAGGTGCCAAATAGTTGTTCTTTAGTATATTTCTTAGGATCATATGTTTCCTCAATAACTAAAAAATTATCACTATAACACTCTGGTAAGGCCATTAGAATCTTCTCAATTATATCTTCATCTATCAAAGTGCCCCCTTGATTCCTAACTTCATTTATTGCAAGATCAACCCGCTGGAAATAGCTTGCAATATCTTCACTTTCTTCAATTTTCAAATTTTCATATCTATGTTTTGTTGTTAGCTTCTTCATCAATTTCACTCTATCATTTCCTTCATAAAGATATTCCAACTTCTTCCAAACTTCATAAGCAATTACCAAAGAAATAACTTTAGTTCGCTTTGTCTTAGATAAATCAATGTAGATCGCATACCTCACTTTTTCATTCTCCTCATAAGTTGAAACCTCATATGTAGTAGTAGGACCACTTGTTGGTGCAACATAATTTTTCTCAACAGCCTTCTAGGTCTTGTAACTAAGAGATATTATGTAACCTCTCATTTGCACTTTCCAGTCATTGTAATCAGATCCATCAAACATAGGGATGACCAATTTGTGTGCCATCGGATCTACCTCAAGTGGTTAAGCTCTTCACCAAGGAACCAAAGCTCTGATACCAATTGTTAAAAGGCACAAGACAACTAAGGAGGGGGTGAATCAGTTGTCACCAAATTCAAATGCAAATTTTAACCACACAATCCTGTTATTAAGTGTGAACATGCAATGCAGATAACAAAAAGGAAAATCAACACAATGAACACTAGATTTTACGTGGAAAACCCAATGAGGGAAAGACCACGGTGAGGATTAACTCATAATATAAAGTAATAGAAAAACTAAATACACAGAGTCTCACTATCCAATAGGGAGGCACACTTCCTACAGATACAAAAGATTATAGAAAAGATTCACCACAACAGGTTACACACACTCACAACCTTAATTAGAAGAATTATAGATACCATCATCTCACTACTTTAAGGAATCTAACACATTAAAGTATTGCTGCCTCAATTCACTTTTGCACAACTCTGCTTTTCTTCTTGATTCAACACACACTTATTCACAACATCTTGACTTGCATTTATACCATCTTCAACCTTAGAAAATTTCTACAAGGTTGGCTACATATGCTTCATTTCATAAATTCAAATTAGGTTAGAAACTCAACATTCCCGCAGTGGAAAGGAATGCAAGTGGACCAATTAAATACTTAACCAAGACCAAAAGCAATGGCTCTGATCAATCACATGCTTCCTAAATTAATTCTTAATCCTTCGTATGAAGTGTAAACACCAAGTCAGTAAAACCTAATGAAAACACAAATGAACATTGAAGTACACACTTCCCAATAGGAAGACAACACGCAGACAATGTAACATGCTTCATTATGCATGAGAAAAAATCTTAGATACCTTCAAATATATCCGCAGCAAGTGCAACAACCTTCGAACACATAACACCTTCCAACAGTCCAACCAGAGTGTATAGATACACATAGAAGCTCTAGAACATGTCTTCCAGAGCACCAAAACATGAACACCTTTTTGTAATATAGATATCACCTTAACAAATATTTTATTAGATCTGCAAGACCATAAACAACTTAGCAGAGAACTGCGGAGCATAAACATTTATCCCAATTCATAGACAAATAACTCTACAAAACCAGTTCACACACCGGTGAACACAACTTTCACACTCCATCAAACTCTAGCTAAAAACTATGATATGTCACCAACAAATTCCCAAAAACAACCCTTTAGATTTGCACAAGCATAGGATCAACACAGAAGAAACACGGAGCACATACCAGAGCACATTCTAAACCCATACATAACTCTGACTTCACTCTTTATTAATTTTCTCAAAAGCACTTGGTAACCCATCATTTTATCACATTTGAAACATCATAAGGATATCCCCATGTACTCACACCATCTCAATAGCATCTCAATTATACATGCACAATCTGTAACATCATGTACTGTGTTGACATCAATAACAACATTAATGACAACACCACCAAAATTTCTCATACTTGCAACACCTCCATCCTTCCCTCTCTACTTGACTCAATCTCAACTCTCTCTATGCCTCTATCTATCTCTCTATATCTCTTTCTCTCACCTCTCACTCTCTCTCTATACCTACCTCTCCCTCCTTGCCTCCCTATCTCTCTTTATCTCTCTCTCCCAAGATCTAGACCTATATCACTACCTCTCCCTCCATTTACTCTTTCTTTGTCCCTTTTAGGCCTCTTTTTTATTTTAGTAAACCCAAACAATCCTATACAACATAGTATTCTTCCATGGTTTCTTATTCATATTAAGATTTCTTAGATCTATACTTTTATGATATTTACATCTTAAGTTTATATTTGAAACTCTTTGCATGACCAATTCTTCATTGATTTTATATTATTACATATTTCTCTATTAGCTTGATTGTGAAATCAATTTTACTTACCCTACCCATCCTTGGCAACCACATTAGTGTTTCATTTTCACATTTGATACATCACTTCCACTTTTTCAATATATAAGTGTACCTTTTGTATTTATTTTTCCTCTCTCCCTCTCAACCTCTTCCTCTTTATATATTTATCTATTTCCCCCTCCAAACTCTTTCTCCCTCTCTCCCTCTCCCTCTCCCTCATGTTATAATTTTTTTCATTGATGTCAAAGGGTAATCATGTTGATCATTGTTGTCAGTGGATTAGCTCAAAAATTATGATTGAAGCTACACTGTAAGTCTTGAAGAGTTGTCAAATTTTGGACTTCAGGCATCAAGCTTACCTTATACTTCTTGCAAGAAGAAAGAAAAGAGTTAGCTTGTGTAAAGTCCAATCGAGTTTCAGGCTTCAGTCTTAAGGATTACATCACACTAAAGGTTTTTATACTTCAGAATTTTGTCACACTTTATGTCGAATGCTCAAAGAAATGAAGATAGAAAGAGTGAGTTTTGGAGGGTTTTAAGCATTGGACATTGATAGGATGGCTTATGCCTTAACTTTAAGTTAAGTAAGGAAAAGGGTATGATGAAATCCCAAATTTTGATACTCAAAATGAGGACTTAATGCTTTATTAAGAAGTTAGGAAAGAGCTAAATGGTATTTGCAAAGCCCGATGATTGATGGATCAAGACTTAGGCATCATGAAATTTTAGAGATCATGGTTTGGAAGGTTGGTTTACACCTTTTCAAAGGCTAGTAAGTGGTAAGTGGTAAGAGTGAACCCCAACATCCAATGGCTTAAAGGATTATACAAAGAGTCAATGATTGGAGGAATGGTTTGTGACTTAAATTAAAGGATGGTAGAAGGTAAAGGGTAAGGTCAATGGCTAAAAACCTACAAGTAGAAGGTAAGGGTGATTAGAGACTCCTAATCCCTATAGAAAAGGAAATGTTGACAAGTGTCAAATGTTGATTGTATCACATAGCTGATTCATATCATTGTTGTGAATCACTCAAACAAGATAAAATTTGTGATATGTGAAACATTGCCAAGTGGCAGAAGCTGATTGCATCACTGAGGTTCTTCCCATTGCTAATATCATTCAATAAGCACTAAGTGTGTGTGAAAATCTAATGGGATGTGACAGAGATCATATAGTGGACAACAAAGGATTGAATAATTGATGATTACATTTTAAAGTTGATGTGATTAAAAGAGTAATGTTAGATCTTGGCACGAAGAAGAAGATCGATGACCTATATTTAAAGTGAACAAATGATGATTCTCAAAATTCTAAATTTGATTGGAAGTTACATAATGGATCTCAATTTAAATATTCTTCCGACAAATCATCAATGTGACAGTTTCAAAGGCTAGTAATGTAGTTAGGGTTTTTGTAACAGTGGAAATAGTTATTGTTGTTGTCAGAGATATTAATGAAGCATTATTCAAATACATACAAATGTTTGTATTGAATTTTTTTCAAGTTAGTGGAAAAGTGTGTGATGATATCCAAAAATCTATCAATGTGATGATGGAAAAAGTGTGAATAGAGAGAAGTGCAGAGCAAAGAAAGCAGTGCAAAAAAATGAAATGAAAATTTGCATTCTGAGGTTGAGGAAGAACCCGTATTTGCATATATAATCTTGAAATATTGTAGAGGTTAGTGCCTTGGAAAATATTGATTTGGTGCTCAATTAGGTGTGTATTGTACTAGGAGGTTGATGCCTCAAAAAAATTTCTTTGGTGTGTAGTATACCAAGAGGTTGGTGCCTCAAAACATTGTATTGGGTGTCAATGTACCTATAAGTAGGTGCTTACAAAACATATGTAATATCTTTTATTGTGAGGTTGGATTTGAGTAGTAGACTCAAGAAAATTTTCTCACTGTTGTTTTTCCCTTCTAGGGTTTTCCATGATATCTAGTGTATTCTTTATGTCATGTTTTTGTGGAATATTAAATCTTGTCTATTGTTTTAACTTGGTAAAAAAATTATACACTAATTCACCCCCCCTCTTAGTGTATTGGTGTTCTTTCAACAATTGGTATCAGAGCTCAAGGTTCCTTGAAGAAAGTTTAATCAACTTAAGGTAGATTTGGTTTCAAGAACACTATGGGTGGAGAAGAAGGATATTATTCAAACAGAGCACCATTGTTTGATGGAACAAATTATGCTTTTTGGAAAATCGGAATGGAAACTTATTTGAATTCTCTTGATTTGAAGTATAGAAATCTATTGTAGATGGTTACAAAGTTCCAGAAACACCTCCCATTGATGCATTTGAGAATAAATCTTTTGAATTCAATTCCAAAGCTAAAAATGTTATTTTGTGTGGTCTAACCAATACTGAATTAGTAAAAGTCATGCATTGTAAATTGTTGTTCCCTTTTGCACACACGCCCCACTAGAGGTAGGGACCCTCTCTTGGCTTTCTTTTATTCTCGCTTTGTTGTAGGTTTCACCTTTTCCCCTTAAGGGATAGGTTCCTTTTGAATTTTGGCTTTTGCTTCACTTGGGGAAATTCAGGATTTATTTGCACTTAGGGTGCATTATTTGCAACTCTTTAATCTCAATACATCATCAGGATCTATTGCCTTCACATAAGATTCCACTTGTAGGAAAAACTGGCCAAGTCTGGGAAATGTTCGGGGATTTCACCTTAGCTTAGATTTCCTAAGTGATGGGTCATCTCAGAAAATCTGAGGTGGCTCAAAATTTCTGTAGTAAAATCCTTCAGAGAATCCATCCCTACTCGGATTCCCCAAATCCGTCCTCAAGTTGTTTCCCCGAGTCCTTGGATTTCATGTCATTCATTTATGAGGGGTTTTTGGGCGTTATTAATATGGTACTAGTGGTTTTTAAAGGAGGCTATTTGAATGTCACTCTTGTCATTTTGAATTCTTTGGCCTTGTGGAGTGCAATTGTCGTTCCTTCCTCTTGTGTTGGTGATTGTTCACTGATTATGGCCTCGCTTGTGATTTTAGCTTCCTTTTGAAGGTGCACCCGACCTCTTGTTTCCCGATTTGCACACATCAAAGGTAAGGCTTCTCCCCTCTTCATTTCATGATTATTCCCTAGCTTGGTTCTATGTAGTGATTTGATAATGATTCCCACAGTCCATCTAGTTTTAATGGTGAAAAATGTTAGTGAAGGAGCTCGTTCTTTGGTTATAATTGTTTTAATGTGTCTTGTGGGGGGGTTAAGGCCATTTTTTGGTTCCTTTGGGATTCAATGGTCATCATGCACATTAGGGTTGCTCTCTTCTTATTTCCCTCATTCTCCACTAGGGTTTTGTCTCCCATGAGATTTGGTTTGAAAGGGAAATGTTGTATTGAAATCCTGCATAGATATCAATCCAAGTCAATGAACCAAATGATTATATTACAGTGTGTTGCTAATGGATGGGTATTAACCTTTCTTGTGCCCTAGTTCATTTTCCCTAGTCTACTTGAATCTCAAAATCAATCAAGGGAAACAGTGATCTTTAATGCAAGATTTCAACTTGTTTTATTGAGTAGGGTAAGTGACTTTGATTCATAGGTGGGAGTGTGATCTCGTGAATCTGGGCCAAATTGTGAAAGGAACAATACTTGAATTGCACGGGAGATAAAACCATGAAAAATCTCTAAGTTGTGGTCACCTCAGAGAATCTGAGGTACCTTGTAATTTATGAGGGTTAATCCTTTGGAGATTTCGGTGCCTCTAGAATTCCTCGACTCCATCCACCACCTTATCTCCCAAAGACTAACTTATCCATTATGTGTTCAAGTCAGAGTCTGAATTGGGATTGGGGTTAATCAAGGGTGACTTAAAAAATGATTTTGAAAGATGAGTTCATCTTTGGAGATTCTGCCATACCATAGATTTCCTAAAGGAATTTCCTTCAGAAAATCCACTCAATTTTGTATTTCCTGAGTTTGTGCAAGTATGAATGCTCTGGAGGCATGACATGAAGGAAACCAAGTTTGGAGGAAACACCACTCATTGAATGGGAAATAATCCTTAGGTGTGAAGGAATGAAATTTTCACTTGATGGATGCGAAGGTGAACCCATTGGGAATTCTTCCCTAGCTCAAAATTTTTGAGCCTTAATCCTCTCGGAGAATCTGAGTCTCCTTGAATTTTCTGCAATTTCTCTTGGACCTTCAAGAAATCCTAAAACTTGAAAATTGAATTGAGCCTCAGATGAAGTGTCATCAAGTGATCCTAGAAGATAAGTTTGCAACTTGAAATTCTCATGTATGGTGTGATTTTCAAAGATTCCTTCCCACCTCAAATTCTTTGAGCTCTGCTTCTTGTAGAGAATTCACCCAACCTAGAAATCTCTTAAACTTATTTCTTGTGGAGAATTTTCCCCAAGCTATATTTTTTGAGAATCCTCCAACACCTCAAAATCTTGAAATGCATTGATTTGTGAGCAATTATCTTGGATTTTTAAGATGAATTAAAGGGAATTTGATGTTAATTAAGAGCTTTTTATCTATATGCTTATAATAATGAGTTTATTAATGACTAGCATCATAGTGATTATCATGTTTTCTAATAGATGTAGCCAGAACTAAGTCCTAGAAAGACTTCCAAGTCAAAGGCTTCACATGCTCAAGAGGAAGTCAAAAGGAGAATAGACATAATGAAGTATGATTTCAAATGAATATGGACAGAGTCAAGAATCCCCTCTGCATTGTCAAAGATAGCTAACACCAATATGGGGCATGTTCATTATGATGATTTCTAGTAGAGGATGTTTGGAAATGCTCCTACCCAATTGCAACAATTCATTACACACATAGGCTTGGCTCAAGCAATAGGGTTTCCACCCACTTTATTGTGCCTAGAACTATTGTTAGAGTGTGTGATACATTATGATGCTAAAAAGATAATAGTAGTGGTTCCACAAGGAAGAGTCATGGCTAACTTGACTGAAGAATCCATTGTTGAAACCTTCAATGTTGCTTCTCACCACAAGCTCATCAAAGAGATCAACATCTAGGAAGAAAAAGGATTTTATGCCAAGGACATTGCTAGGGCTTTGGACATGATGAATAGTTCATGGGTAGCTAAGCCAAAACCACACTATTCCAAGCTCCCAAAGCAATTACATAGAAGTTATTTCAAAATGGAATACCACAATATCATCACGCTCCTATGTAGAGTAATGGGATTGGAAGAGGCATTTACTTTCAAAACCTAGATGTTCTATCTAATCACTTAGATTGTATGAAGAAAGCATTATCATTGGGCAGGAATCTTGAGTGACAATCTAGATCAATAACTGAGAAGTGTGCAAGATACTCATGTGTTCACAATGACATCCTATCTTGTGTACATGTTGGAAAGTAAGAAAAAGTACAGGGGTCTAAGCTATAGAGGGACTCCTCGGAAGGATAAAATATGGGATGTTTACCCTCAACTCTAGTACAAAACCTCAAATTATAGGAGAGAAAATGATGCCTTCTTTATGTACATCCCTAGACTGCTACAGGGTGCTCTTCATATAAGAATCTTCACAAAGGAAATGGAGCTAATTAGGAAGTATGGACAATAGTTCATACAATTTCAGAGGTTTTCCTATATCAGGATACAAGGATCTCCTCCGGTCCCAATCAAAATGCCAAGGTATCCTACTAACAAACTCATCTTGTTGGAATTGACAAGGTAAATGGTTACATTTGAGATAGTGCTACAGGATATGCATAGGAAGGGGCTCATGGATGAATTCCCATTGAGGATTGGCACACTGGAAGCTTGCCCCTCTCTCCAAAGTGCCCAACACTCAAAGAAGGAGATGGTGCAATATGAGCTATATTCACACACTAACCGGGATAATTTTCATCCCTATGGAAAAAACCAAAAATAGGCCAGTAGGGAGTATAGACACAAGGACCGCATAGAAGATTACTATGAAAATTGTAGGGATGAATTTGAAGTTATAAAGAGGAGGTACTTTAGATTGCCTTTGAAACTCATCAAAATTTACAAGGTGGACCAAGTGCCAAATCAAATTGATGAAGATGAGGGGGATCTTATACAGTACCATGATTATGAGCCCTACAAAAATCAACCCCTGCCATCAGTGAATTGGTCAAAAGAAGAAGTAGTAGATCTTGATCAGATAATTGAACCTATGAAGAGATATTCTAGAATGTGGTTTAAACATAAGGTTATAGAGTTGCAAGTAGATGGTGCTTAGTTCACCTATGACTTGATGGGAAACCTTGAATCCCATTCTGAGGATGACACTGAGGCTACCAAGGATGATATTGTAGAGCCTTCACATAGGGATGATCAGGAAGAAAAAAGGCCCCTCACTCTAAAAAGGAGAACAAGAAATCAAGGGCAAGCAAAGAAAATTGAGAGGCAACATATACTGAAGGTAAAGAAAACTTCCAAGGAAACTTCTAAAGAAGGAGATGAGACTCCTCAACCTGCCAAGAAGAGGAAGCTGGTAATTGAAGGGTAGAGAATAGCTAAGAAAACAAAGACTATCGAGGACTCAACTACCCCTCCTAAGGTGTAGAAATTCAAAGCTACGGGGAGA
>VDFB02123745.1:0-44682 GCA_007258455.2 Sequoia sempervirens | reverse complement strand
GGGATTTCACACATCTTGTTGTGCCTTTTGTACTCGTACTATGATATAAGTGCCATGGGTGGGTTATGAGTGCCTTTGTTTTGGCATCACACCTTGGTCAAGTGAGTTTTCCTTCCACGATAGTATCGATTCCTAGTGATTCTTTCCTCATGCATGTGTGCATTGGTTTGTACACCCTTTTTATTTTCAAGTACTCTTTTGTGCATGTTCAGATGTTCTTGGTTCTCCTTCATGCACTTCTTGGTTTCAAACAGTTTCAATGTATCTATCTTGGCTCTCCCTTTTCATATTATTGGGGGTTTCTACTGTTGGTACTAATGCTTCCTTGGTTTCCTTTTTGGAGTGATCTATATATATCGTTATTGTTCCTATATACTAAGTGGATGTAGTGGTTGGTTACCCCATGCATTTCGGTGAGATGGAGCAATTACCATATGGACATTATTAGATTCCTATTTGTGGAGGCAACCTTCCTTTTTTATTTGATCAGTTTTCTCTAGACTATTAGTACCTGTGCTATTTGTATTTTTGAGTTCTAGATGTTTTCCTTTGTTTTCCATCTGACTCTAGTAGTGTCGTTGGGGGCACTCATGCAAATTATTATCTTCTTGATCATGATCATTATCTATTTCAAAGGAGGTTCTTCATTTTAGCATTATAACAACCATCATTCGACAGTTGTCTACAAATTCTTCATGTTCCTCTTTTTTGGGACATTATTTTAGTTAGAGGCTTCTTAGTCCTTCACATTAGTTAGAAGGCTTTTTTAGACCATTCATCTTTCTCTCTTTTGGAGAGGAGTTTTTACCATGATGTTTTCTCCTTTTTCTTCAGTTGTGAGAGATCAGATTGTTTGTACATTGGTACCTCATCAAGACTTATTTTTTGGGACCCATCATGCATTCTCTAGCTTCTTTGTGCTTCAACGACATTCTTCATGTTCCTCTTTTTTGGGGCATTATTTTGATTGGAGGCTTCTTATTCCTTTACATTGGTTTGGAGGTTTTTTTAGTCCTTCATTCGCATTTCTCTCTTTTGGAGAGGATTTTTTTCCATGTGGTTTTCTCCTTTTCTCCAGTTGTGAGAGATTAGATTGTTTGTACATGGGCACCTCATCAAGCCTTGTTTGTTGGGACCCATCATTCATTCTTTGATTTTTATGCATTAGATTTTTAGGGTTTTTAGCTACTCCCTAAGTTCATCTTAAGGGGGGTGTTAGAGTAATCATGCATTAACTAATAGTTAATTAATCTTTAATTAATTATTAGTTTAATTCATTTCATACACTTTTAAGCTAAACTTAGGAGTTTGCTTTTATGTTAATTGAAGTGAGCTATTATTAGATCATTTTATCTTATTACATGAGATGTTGACACTTGTCATGATCTAATCCATTTATCATTTAGGGTTGTTGCTATATATCACTTAACCCTCACTCTTGAACTCTTAACCAGATCTCCTTGAAGTCTCTTGAGATTCATGGAAGCTTTTCATCCTGTAAGTATTTTCTTGTTGAGGAATAGTAGATATTTTTTTTGTTCGCTATTTGATCCTACATCTTGTGTTATTCACAAATCTAACATAAAGTCTACAAGAAGGTATACAAATATGTTTCTTTTATCTTTTCACATAAAATTCAAATTCTCTAACACATCAACCTTAGAGATATTAGAATTTGGGTGTTGAGGTGGTCACCTGACCTCTAAATCAACTCCTCTATTGAACTAAGTCCATCAAATAATATTTTTGAGACTAAACTTTATTAATGAATCTATAAGAAGATAACCTCAAATTCAACAACTGCATATAGTTTAAACTAGAAATTATCATTAATAATAATTCTTATTCATTTGGGACTTTTATTTGTAATCCTCCATGCCCAACACATTCTTAATCATTTATAGGGTTCCATCAACCCTAATGTGGAAGGTGTTGAAATATATGTTATTAGAAACTAACCTAGCACATTGGTCATCACGAAGAAATAATTAAGGAAAATTTCAAAGAGAGAAAAAATAACACTTCAAAAGAGAGAAGGTTGATAGTTTTTAATAAGAGCTAATGCTAAATAAAATGTAGACTTTAGCGTGTGAGAAGAAACATTATCCCTTTCATTCTCCATTAAGAACTTGTTGAAGAAGTAAGGGGAATTGAGTTTTCATGATGGGTTCTCCCAAGTTGAGGAATTCTTAATATATTTTTCCCTTGTTAAATTAAAAATTATTTTATAACTTCCATCTCCCCCCTTTTCCCTATTTCTATTTATATGTACATATGTGTGTATAGGAAGAATTAGGGTGTCAGGAATTTGAGAATATTAGAGGGGCCATAACCTGGAATATGTGTGTATTATACACTTTCACTAGTTAGGAGATTTTTTTCTTAGATTTGCTCTCAAGGAATGTGTTTAAGGTTGATACTCTCAAAATATATGAAGATATTTCTAGTTTCTCTTAAGAGGTGACTAGGTTTCCATCTTGAAATGTTTCATTTAATTTTTGCAATGATGATTATGAGGGATCCCCTTCAACTTCTAAAACTTTTGTATTCAATTTTTTTTCAAACTCGAGACTTACACAAGAGATAAATCTCCCAATTTTCTTTTTGTTCCTAGAGGGATGTGCTTTACATTGGCAATAACAAGCATACCTTTCTCATCTAGGATTATATTTCTAGCAATACTAATTCTTCAATTATCTTTTGAGGTACTAATTAAAATTAATTTAAAAAACTCATTTTTAGGTAGAGATCAACAATCTAATAGCATGTTTTAAGATTTCTTATTCCAATAACAAAAAGATCTTGAAAATTTAAGCATTTAAAACAAAATAATTAATGTTTTTTTATTAGCTTAGAAAGAATTACACATAGATTTGATTTATTTATAACAATTTATTATTAATAGTCTATAACAATAATTAGAAAAAAAGACCCAATAAAAAATAAATTTTATATAAAAAATCTAATATTTCTATTTTATTTTTTAAACCCAAATTTTACAACAATTTTTTTAAAAATAAACCAATTTATATATAAAAACATGCACTTAACTCTACATATTTTATGTTTCCCTAATGAAGAATTATTTTTGTTTGATTTTTTAACCGATAAAAAAATAGATACATGATTCTAGAGAAAAGAAAAATAGTGTAAGTTCTTTAATGAGTATTTAGTTCTCTATGATAATTTTAGGTTGACAAAAGTATTTGAAACTAGAAGCTTTATACCACATATTCATAGGAAAAAAAGTCAAAATATAGAATTTTGAGCACAAGGAGTGGTCCAAGGACAAAAATTAAAATGAGTTTTTTATTATTATATTGAATCCAATTTTCATGAGACCATTAGTTTGATTTTAGGACATTTGTAAGAATGGTTTTTGGTGTTAACTTTGAATAAATTACAATAGATAAGTATATGTTATGTAGTGGTTAACATTTGGAAAAAATGTATTAAACTAATTTAATATTTATTAATTTAATAATTTTAAAAAATTATATTATAGTAATATTATTTGTTTAAATTGAAAGCTGAATTTTGTTATTATTTTGTTAATATTTTTAGTACATGTCGATAGGTAGGAACTATCATTTTTCAAATCGTTTGATGGGATGAATAATCTGTGTACCTTTTAGCGAATGATGTGTGGATTATTTTGTGGGAGTGAAATATGAGGGTTTGGTTATGTGAGGGGAAAAGATGCAAATTTTTTAACAAAAAATATTTCAAAGGGTATTTATCGAGGATGTGATTGGTTGTGAAGGTTTGAGTCATTTTTGCAACCTTCATGTAGTTCGAGAGAGGCATGTACTTTTCAATAATAAAAAAGGCTTTTTTTAGCTGTATTGAGTGGTTTTTTAGTAATATTTTATTCGAGTCTTTAATATTTTTTGTACTGGATGAGGGTTGTTTAGTATGTTTTACAATACTATTTAAGGATGTATAATAATTACAAGGAATTAATGTAAATTGGTTAAAAAGGGAGTTTGTAGGTGTTGTTTCAACCAATGGGATATTAGAATTTTTGAGTGGTAGGCATTATTTCTTTAGTTTGGATTAAAAACGTGTGAGGTTTTTAAGGTCATGGTAGCTTTGTGCTTGTCGATGTGGTGGTAGATCGAGAGCTTTCATGTTTGGGAAGCTTTCCTTCATTTATTCATTAGAATTATTTTTAATGTGAGGCTTTCAAGGTCCTTTTCCCTAGGTGCTTGAATTGAAGAGCGAATTTTGCACATGTGGATTTATAGGTGTCCAAGTTGCTCATTTTGGAGTTGTGGAATATGTACGAGTGTCGCAAGCGAAGACTAATTTTGGGGCATGAGAGAACTTTTAGAGAGTGTAATATGCCAAATGATCACTTGAAGTAATTTTCCTAAGTTTTTACTGTGCAAGTAAAATAAAGTATGTAACAAGCCATTGCAATAAAAAAAATCCTTTCTTTATTGAAAATATATGAACAAAGATGCTATACAACTTACAATAAGGATTTACATTCCATTACAATATTACACAAAGTGCAATATTCCAAGAAAGTACAAAACTACATACATAGCTCCTTCGAGCTTCATAGCATAAGATATAGATGGTCTAGGAATCTTCCTTTCAAAACCTTGGTCCTCTATTGCCTGCTGAGGAGAAGCATCACTCAAGTGCTTTTCCGCCAACCACAAACTTGTGTGGTCCCCTGCACATCTATCAATGATAGATGGCCTACCCAAGGCATTGGTTGGGTAACCCTATATGGCATACCACTCTGAGCTTAGTGTGGTGCCTTACATGACTAGGATTTATAACCTATGCTAGGTACCCTTCATGCAATTAAGTGGACATGGTGAATTGACAGTGGAGTCTCGACAATCTCACTATCTACAGTGGAGTCTCGGTAATCTCACTATCTATAGTGGAGTCTTGGACAATCACACTACTTTGTCCAAAGTATTCTAACTCAGTACTTTGAGTGAAGGTTTACCATTCACCTACACTATATCAAGCTCATTTTGACTTAAGGAAATTATATATACGCTTAGGAAATCGCTCCCCAGGATAACCTATCTCTTTAACACAGCCTAATGTATCACAACTCATAAAGAAAAGTACTAGTTCCATCCCTTCACTAGACTACAATCCCATGAGTAACCTACTAGCCATCTAGCATAATTAATTATCTAGCCATAAGTGTTCCTTAAGCTTTTCTATGTTTGAATATATCTAGTATAATAACTATACCTATGAAAAATAGTCTCTTTTACCCATGACTACACATGTCTAGTATAATAATAATAACTATGAAAAATAGTCTCTCCTATCATGGAGTATTTACAAACATTACAAAAATAGAGTAAATAGTTTTCTCTTTCTTCAAAGAGAACAATACTTTTCTCTATATATGAATAACTATAAAAGACTAGTTAAAGTAGTCATAAAGTAAATCATTTAATACTAATGCAAATGAGGGAAGAATAATCCCATGCATGTGATAAGTTTTCTAACTAACTAGCTGCAATCACAGTACTCCCAAATCAACAACTAGCTTGGTATTGATCCTTGAACAATGACTCAATAACCTCTTTCTCTCAAGTTGGAAAATTCTCATCTCAAAATAATAATAATCTCTCTCTAAAACTCAAGACTCTCACTCATTGTTATTGGTAGAATATTGCAGACACAATGTATACAAAATGCAGAGACTTTGCACAAGAAATATGCATAGAAGAATGCATCCCATATAATGAAATTTCTCCTCTATTTATATAGCAACCTAGAGATCATACATCCTATAGATTAGGTATGCATAATGACAACAAATCAAATGCACAACAACACATCAAATTCTGCTAAAAGGTGGAAAATATGAAAGCATATAGTCAGCTCAAAAAACAACAGATCGACTGGGTTAAATGACAACAAATAGAGACTAATTCAATTCTCCATATGATAGAACTCAATTTGCATCTTAGATCAGGCTTCTACAAGTTAAAGGATTCAAAGGTGGTGCCGAGCATTATTATGATCTCTCATAGATGGCGCGGTTTCCTCCTTCAAAGAAACAGTCAATCACAAAAGTGTACCATCAAGTTAAAGTATCGACTAAGTCATGCTAAGTGTCAATTCACTCATTAAATCAGTTTGACAAATTCATCGATATATTTTCCATTCTTATATAGCTGTTTGGTCGATGCTAAATAACATGGCAATACAATTTACCAAGTCCATGGTTTCCCTATTAAAATATGTCAACTTATTCTCTTCTTAAATATTGACTTCATGGTTGTGTTAAGTTTGTAGATCGCAAACTCTTCTATCTTCGATAGAATGAGCATTAAGTGGCTCAAGAAATACAGTCACTATTGTTCCAAAGTCAACCTTAACTTGTTTAATAAATCAGCCTCCAAATTGATTAAGATAATCGACTTCAAAGCCAAATGTATAAAGCATTAAAATCAGTTGATAATCATTGCTTTAGTTAGTTGATCTCAAAAGTACCATTTAAATATAAATATTATTAACTTATATATATTGTTTAATATATATATATATATATATACATATATATACATATATATATATATATATATATATATATATATATATTAACACATATATATATATATACATATATATATATGCATATATATATACATATATATATATATATGCATATATATATAAATATAAATATACATATACATATACATATATATATATACATATGGATATACATATGCACATATACATATACATATATATATACACACACATGTATATATGTATATGTTAGTATATATCCATATTTATCATATGTCAATAGATCATGTATATGTAATCGATATACAATGAATACATCAAAATAGCAATCACATTGTTATATTAATATATCGGTTGTGTATACATATATATATTCATATATATGCATCTATGTACATGTATGCGTATGTATACATGCATCAATACATTTGTATGGGCATGTCCATTTTCCACCATACGTGTATATGGATTCATATACATACATATATATATATATATGGATATATGTATATATATTGTATATATATACCTACACACTCAATTCTTGCACCAAATCATACATAATTACTACGGTATTGATAAGAGACTACAAGCGATATATCTATACATATACATATGCACATCATTGGTTCCATCAGATAGTTCCATGCGCATAAGCAACTCGTGCATGAGTGTGCATAGGTACATCTACCTATGTACCCTCATGTATGTGTTCCTTTGTGTGTATAGTCTATCATCGTCATGCATGTGTATGCATACACATACCTTGTATGTTCCATATATCAATACAAACATAGTAACAAGGAAAGAACAATCAAGCTCAAAAACATCATTCATGCATGCACTCAATAGTAAACTAAACTCTTACTAAAGCGGACATACTGATAAAGAATGAATTACCAACTTCCCACTAAATATCTTGACTCAATTACCCTATTGTGGTGTGTGTAAGCTTAGATAGGTTACATTACTGGTTACCTAACCAAGAACTTCTCTTGAGTGATACTTCCCTCCTCCTGGAGGAATTGAACATATACCTGCAATCATTAACACATGTACACGACAGTCAATTGTTCACAAAATATGTAGTATACATAATACATCTCCAAAGTTAGAATATTAATACAATATTCATCCAATCACATAAATGTATTCCTTCATATAACATTAAATGAGATGACATTCATTCATTAAGTAGTGATAACAAAGTGCACACACAATTTATTCATGCACTAAATTTACATTACATTCACATTTTACCTACATTGTAATAGTAAATAGTAATTACACAATTGGGGTGTAACATACTCCCCCCCTTGTGAATCATCATCCTCGATGATTTTTATGTAGCAACATAAAACAAAACAACAATCAACATATTGTTCAATCATTCTCATAAGCATCTAAAATGTGAGGAAACTTTTGTTGAATTTCAACATAATCTTTCCAAGTGGATGAGTCTTCTGTATATTGATCCCAATGGACTTTACACTGCAAAACCTCATTGTTATGCAAGCAAAGCTTACATTTTCTGAGAACCTTGACGGGCTCAAGTGTTACCACTTCAGGGTCATGTACTTGTAAAGCAGTCCAATCAATCACATGATTATCACTAGTTACATACCTCTTAAGGTAAGACACATGGAATACATTATGGATTTTGGCAAGAGTTGATGGAAATGCTATTTGATAGGCTACCAGATTCACTTCCTCTAGAATCTGATAGGGAGAGGGATTGGAGGAATCAATCACAGATTCCTGCTCTAGGTCTTGCTTGGAAGACCTCCTTGGTTTTTTTCTCCACCTCTCTAACCTATAGGACGCTTCACATGTTTAGGTACCCCTGGTTCTCCTAGCCAACCCCACTACCATCACAATTCAGTCTACCAAGACAATCTTGGTGCAATGTCTCCAACTCTTCCTTAGCCCTTAATCTGCCCTAAAGGCTAACCTATCTTCAACACTCAATTATATCTTTGCAGGGGTGTAGAAATGTTCCCAATAGCTTCAAACCATCCTCCTAGGGTTCTTGAAGGTTCACCAAACTCCACCTTTTCATCACTTTCAACAAACCCTCTTTTAGGGTTAGAAAGGCTACTAGCCTAGGAGCCCCAATTAGGTCTCCACCTCCGAGAAAAACAAGTCAGTCCTTGAAAGTTTCACAAAGAACATAGGATCTTTCCTTAGGTTTCTTGGTCCATGTGCCTATCTCTCAAAGATTTTTTGAGGCCTTGGACCTTCACTGTTCGTACACAGGCGTAACCCTCAAATTGCACAGTTTGGCCTTTTTAAAGTCATTTCCTGACCACACAACAAACTGTCAGTTTATTCAACCACCAAATGGACTGATGAAGCCTTCCCCTTCATACCAAGTCTTTGCAAGGAATCTATCTACCTCTCCACACCATGCCTTGACAAGGAAAGGTCACCCTTGCAAACCAAGTGCTTTGCACTAACTGTCTTTCCTAGCCAGGCACTGTCAAGCTCGCCTAGGAGAAGACTTTCTCCATGATTCCTTGACTTCTACAGACTCCTAACTCTAACTTATTTATAGACATGGAGTCTAGCCACATTTCCCACAAGCACGTACACTAGGTACAGTGGAAATGTGAGCTAAAACCCCATTTTTCACAGTCTACTAGTCAGAACAGCCACTAAAGAAACAACAAAGTAATTACAAGAAAGCTTGGAATGAATAACCTAACTATCTACTATTCCACACAATGCTTCAAATACAAGTTCACTACATCCTACTCTATTCAAAATGCCATGATCAATCCATTAACATACTAATTCAAGCAAAAACAAAACAGGAAATGCACACTAAAATATCACTATTTTCTTGATTTCAAAACTAATTACAAACTCAAATGCTTCCAACCTCAATTCCATGTCGAGGTCCTCTTTAAATATATCCTCTAAAATAGTTAAGCTCAGCCTTAACCACACCTTGGCCGCTTGTATGCTAATCCTATTGTGGCAAAGTTGCAAAATGGAACATCTTGCAACTTCTTGCCAATTTACTAGAAACTAAGTAAAAGGACTCAAAATCTCATGAAACCTTCCCAAACATCATTCTAATGATCAAATTTAATCCTAAGCTATCACATCTATCCAATGGTCAACATGACCTTCATGGTAACATACTAAAGATAAAAATTCAAAAACTAGGTTGCCTAATTGCCTAGCGTTTCCTAGTGTTCTTTAGGTGCTCCTGCACCATTCTTCCCCCTCTGCACAAACACTAAGGAATGTGAGGAGAGATCAATGATTCCTCAATGCCCTGCTTCTTGAACTGGGCTTCCTCTACCCATGTAGCCTCAGATTCATGTTTTTTCTTCCATTTGATAAGATGCTCCATGTACACCTTATGCCTTGTAGTTTTCTTCACCCTTGACTCCAAGATCCTCTCTGCTTGTAGCTTGTCTGGAGTAGGTAAGGCTATGTTGCTTACATCCTTGAAGATCTCCCTACTGTTCTGATCTAATTCACTGATTGATTCCTTATATCTGATCAGATTAGCTACATTGAACACTGGTGAAATCCCTAAATCTGCAGGTAACTCCACCTTGTATGCATTTTTCCCATACTTGGCTAACACCTTGCTTGGTCCCACTCTTTTCATTTTCAATTTGGTTGATGTACCCTTCTATAACCTAGATTTGTTGAGGTGGACCATGACATAGTCTCCTATTGCAAATTGCAAATCTTTTCTTGACAAATCTACCTTATCCTTCAACTTTTGTGTAGCCTCGGTGACTGTCTTCTTTACCTACTCCTGAATCTATTTCATGGTTTGAGTGAATTCCTTTGAATTTCCACTCCTATGCTCCATAGCTCCTAGATCTCTAAGCTCACACACACCTCTTGGGTGCATCCCATACAATATTTCAAAAGGACTCTTCCCTGTAGTTCTATTCACACTGTCATTGTATGCATACTCAGCCTGTGAGATAACCATGTCCCATGTTTGTCCATACTCTTTGGTTAGGCATCTGAGTAGGTTACCTAACACCCTATTAACCACCTCTATTTTCCCATCAGTCTGAGGATGGTAAGCTGATCCAAAAGATAGATTGGTACCTAATCTACTCCATAGAGTCTTCCAAAAATGACTCATGAACTTCACATCCCTGTCTGATACAATGCTCAAAGGCAATCCATGGATCCTTACAATTTCCTTGAAGAAAAGGTGAGCAATGTAGCTAGCATCATGTGTGGTCTTGCAAGGGATAAAGTGACTTATCTTGTTGAATCTATCTACCACCACATAGACACTATCAAACCCTATCTTAGTCTTAGGGAGTCCTACAAAAAATCCATGCTAACACACTCCCATGGTCTGTTTGGAATGGGTAGATGTTGATACAAACCTACATTACTAGCTCCCAAACTTTCATACAAACTACACACTGCTCCACATATCTTATGACATCCCTTGGCAACTTGGGCCAATAGTAGAACCTTTGCACTAGTTCCATTGTCTTGTTGATACCAAAATGACCACTAAGACTACCATTGTGCTTCTCTTGGATAAGATTCTCTCTGATAGAACCTTTTGGAACACACAATTGATTTCCCTTGAATAAAAATCCACTTTGTAATGTATACTTTGAGTATTGGCTATGAAAATGATTCTCAAAGTTAGAACATACCTTGTAAGCCTCCGAGAAGTCTTCATCTTCACCATAGAGATCCTTGAAACTCTCTATTCCAATGCTCTTGATTTGTATCTCTTGCACTATCAGCAATCTCCTGCTTAGTGCATTTGCCACCTTGTTCAACTGTCCCTTCTTGTGCTTAATGGTGAAGGTAAAATCTTGGATGTATTCCATCCATTTCAAATGCCTATTACTCAGCTTCTCTTGATTGTTGATATAGCTAAGTGCCTGATTGTCAGTAAAGACTACAAACTCTTTGGGTAGAAGATAATGCCTCCACTTCCTAAGTGACTGAACTAAAGCATACAGTTCTAGGTCATAGGTAGAGTACTTTGTCTTAGCTTCATTGAGCTTTTCACTAAAGAATGTTATAGGCCTGCCTTCTTGGCTTAGCACTCCTCCTACTGCAACTCCACTAGCATCACATTCCACAGTAAACAACTTGTCAAAACTAGGTAACAAAAGTATAGGTTGAGTTGCCACTTCTTGTTTCAGTTTCTCAAAACCTTTCTCAGCTTCTTGAGTCCACTTAAACTTAGTTTTTAAGCCTCCTTTGAATCTTGTATCTAGGACTAGTGCACATATGCCACTAAAGTTTCTTATGAATTTTCTATGAAATTGAGCTAATCCATGAAAAATTCTTACCTCTATCCTTGTGGTTGGTGTAGGCCAGTTTAGGATGGCTTACACCTTGCTTGGGTCCATCTTCAATGATCCTTGGGATACTACAAACCCCAAATACACAAGCTCTTGTTTGAAGAACTCACATTTCTCTAGGTTGATGGCTAACTTCTCCTCTTGCAATCTTCTAAGAACCAACTCCACATGCTTTAGATGTTCTTCTGCTATCTTGCTAAAAATGAGTATATCATCAAGATATACCACTACAAATATCCCTGTAAAGTCTTTAAGCACTTCATTCATGAGCCTCATGAATGTGCTAGGGGAATTAGAGAGGCCAAATGGCATAACTCTCCACTCATACAACCCATCATTTGTCTTAAAGGTTGTTTTCCACTCATTTCCATCCTTGATTTTGATCTGGTGATATCCACTTTTGAGATCCAACTTGGTGAAGTACTTAGCTCCTCCAAGACAATCCATCAAGTCCTCAATTCTAGGAATAGGGAACCTATACCTGATTGTGATTCTATTTATTGCCCTAGAATCAGTGCATAATCTCCACTTGCCTCCTTTCTTGGTTGCTAAGACCACTGGTATTGCACATGGGTTGATACTCTTCCTAATCAATCCTTGATCCAATAACTCCTGCACTTGTCTAGCTACCTCTAGATTCTAATTTGGTGTAAGCTTGTATGCTGCTTTGTTTGGTAATGAAGCCCCTGGTATGAAGTCAATTTGATGACTAATGGCTCTTTGTGGAGGTAAGGTTGCTGGTGTTCCATCACTCACTATGTCCTTATACTTCTCTAGCAACTTCTGGACTGCTCTGGGTATGACTATTTTCTCAGTCTTGTCCTCTCCTTTGGGTTGCACCATGACCACATATCCTTCACCTCCTTGATGTAGGTTGTTAATGAACTCTTTTCCACTATTTAATAAGACACTAGGGGTCTTTGACTGTCCTTCTTCTTCATTTGACAGTGACTGCAACTTGAATGTTTTTCCATCCTTCTTGAATGAGATAGTATTTTCCTTTCCATCATAGATGACACCTCTGTCATACTGCTATGGTCTGCCCAATAGAAGATGGCATGCATCCATGGGTAACACATCACAAATCAACTTGTCTTTGTACCCTCCAATGGAGAACTCCACTGTTGTCTGCTCATTGACAAGAACACTCTGTCATTTGTTCAACCATGTCACCTTGTAGGGATTAGTGTGGGGTACCTTTTCTAACTTCAATTTCATCACTGCCTCTTCTGAGATTATGTTTTAGTAGACCCTGAGTCCACTATCACCTTGCATACTTTCCCAAGTATTTTGCATCTCACTCTAAATAAGGCTCTTCTCTGTTTTGGCTCTTCCTTGACCAGTTGTCTGATCAAAACTCTACTAAATCAAATTCTCCCCCACTTCTGATTCAATGTGACTAACCTCTGGTGATTTGACACTCATGGTGTCATCTTGTGCATATGCTACTCTCTTCTTAGTATTTGATGAAGATTCTTTCTTCTGGGCACCTATAAGCTGGATGTCCTACTTGTCCACAATGGTAACACTTCATATTAGCAAAGTAGGAATTGCTCCTGCCTGCTCCTCTTCCTCTATTTGAACCTCCTTGAGGTCCTCTACCTCTGTTATATCCTCCTCTAGAAGTTGTTTCACCTCCATGCTCTGTGATTTTAGACTCTCCTTGGTTTCTTTGTTCAATCCCTCTACCTTGGTATCCACCCTATGTCCTCTTTGATCTCTGCCTTTGCCTCTACTCTTAGAAGTCTATTCTTGTTTCCTCTTGCTTCTCTCCTCAATATTTATAGCCAATTGGTAACATTGGTGCATTGTCTTGGGACTTAGAAGAGTCATCTCCTCTTGAATGTTCCACTTCAAGTCGTTAAGGTACCTAGCCACCTTAAGACTTTCATCCTCTGTAACATTAGACCTCATGCAAATTTTTTGAAACTCCTCAGTATAAGAGTTCACATCTTGGTCTCTTTGTCTCAAGCTCTGTCTTTTCTTGTAACTGAATTTCATAATCATCTCATGTATGCTTCTCTCACTTTGCAACCATACCTTTCCAAGTAGAGATAGGCTTCTTAGCTTCCTTTTTCCTCTCTGTCTGAATGAACTTCCACCATGTCAAGGTAGAACCTCTCAATCTTGATTTTTCCACCTTCACCTTCTGTGCTTCAGTGACTCCATCACACTCAAAATGGTTTTCCATTCCCTCTATCCAATCTATGACTAGATCAGCTTCCATTTTTCCACTAAACAATGGTATGCCTTCAAGTGATTTTCCACTCAAAGCCTTCAATGCCTTCAAGAAAGGCTCTTCTTTCAAAACAGGGTCAAGTTCAGGGGTCTTGTCTTCCTCTGCAACCTCTTCTTTCTTTGGTACCCTTCCTTCGAACTATGCATCATTCAATGCTTGCTCAAGTTGGTCTATTCTTTCCCTCAATAGCTTATTGTCTTCCTCCTGTCCTTCAACCATCTTGGCCAATTATGCATTTGTCACCATGATGGTAGAATCACTAGACTCAACCTTTGACATATATTATTCTATCCCAAATCTTTTGCTTGCTTTGATACCAATCTAATAGGGAGAGGGGTTGGAGGAATCAATCACATATTCCTGCTCTAGGTCTTGCTTGCAAGACCTCCTTGGTGTTTTTCTCCACCTCTCTAACCTGTAGGACCCTTCACATGTTTAGGTACCCCTGGTTCTCCTAGCCAACCCCACTACCATCACGATTCAGTCTACCAAGACAATCTTGGTGCAATGTCTCCAACTCTTCCTTAGCCCTTAATCTTTCCCTAAAGGATAACCTATCCTCAACACTCAATTAGATCTTTGTAGGGGTGTAGAAATGTTCCCAATAGCTTCAAACCATCCTCCTAGGGTTCTTGAAGGTTCACCAAACTCCACCTTTTCATCACTTTCAACAAACCCTCTTTTAGGGTTAGAAAGGCTACTAGCCTAGGAGCCCCAATTAGGTCTCCACCTCTGAGAAAAATAGGTCAGTCCTTGAAAGTTTCCCAAAGAACATAGGATATTTCCTTAGGTTTCCTGGTCCATGTGCCTATCTCTCAAATGTTTTTTGGGGCCTTGGACCTTCACTGTCTATACAGGCATAACCCTCAAATTGCATAGTTTGGCCTTTTTAAAGCCATTTCCTGACCACACAACAAACTGTCAGTTTATTCAACCACCAAATGGACTGATGAAGCCTCCCCCTTCATTCCAAGTCTTTGCAAGGCATCTATCTACCTCTCCACACCATGCCTTGATAGGGAAAGGTCACCCCTGCAAACCAAGTGCTTTGCACTAACTGTCTTTCCTGGGCACTGTCAACCTCGCGCTAGAGAAGACTTTCTCCATGATTCCTTGACTTCTACAGACTCCTAACCCTAACCTATTTACAGACATGGAGCCTAGCCACATTTCCCACAAGCCCGTACACTAGGTATAGTGGAAATGTGAGCTAAAACCCCATTTTTCACAGTCTACCAGTCAAAAATAGCCACTAAAGAAACAACAAAGTAATTACAAGAAAGCTTGGAATGAATAACCTAACTATACTACTATTCCACACAATGCTTCAAAGACAAGTTCACTACATCCTACTCTATTCAAAATGCCATGATCAATCCATTAACATACTAATTCAAGCAAAACAAAATAGGAAATGCACACTAAAATATCACTGTTTTCTTGATTTCAAAACTAATTACAAACTCAAATGCTTCCAACCTCAATTCCATGTCGAGGTCCTCTTTAAATATATCCTCTAAAATAGTTAAGCTCAGCCTTAACCACACCTTGGCCACTTGTATGCTAATCCTATTGTGGCAAAGTTGCAAAATGGAACATTTTGCAACTTCTTGCCAATTTACTAGAAACTAAGTAAAAGGACTCAAAATCTCATGAAACCTTCCCAAGCATCATTCTAATGATCAAATTTAATCCTAAGCTATCACATCTATCCAATGGTCAACATGAAATTTATGGTAACATACGAAAGATAAAAATTCAAAAACTAGGTTGCCTAATTGCCTAGTGTTTCCTAGTGTTCCTTAGGTGCTCCTGCACCAGAATCTAAAAAGGTCCAACATAACACGGGGCTAACTTGGAATACTTTCCAAATTTAATGGAGCTTTTGTGAGGTTTCACTCTCAACAACACTTTGTCACTTCTGTCAAAATTTTGGGGCACTCTCTTAGCATCGACATAACTTTTTTGACGATCGTTAGCTTCAGCTAACCTTTGATTCACAATCTTAATGTGCTCATCCATTTCAGCCAACTTCTCTGGCCCAAGAGTCACTCTATCCTCAAGTCTATCCCAACTTATAAGAGTTTGACACTTTTGACCATACAACACTTTGAAAGGAGTCATATTTATCACATAATGATTTGAATTGTTATAAGCGAATTCAACTAAGGGTAAGTAGTCTTCCCACTTGTACTATTGATCCATGCAATACATTCTTAGTAGGTCTTCCAATACTTGATTCACCCTTCCTATTTTTCCATCTATTTTCAAATGATATGTTGAGCTAGTATTCAACTGATTTCCTAGTGCAGAAAACAAGGTTTGCCAAAACCTATAAGTGACTAGTGATACCTATTCAAGATAATTTTCTCCAGAATTCCATGCAACCTAAACACTTCTTGCACAAAATTTCTTGCTATGATAGGTGCTCCATCAGTTAGATTCTCAGGTATAAAATGTGCAACTTTGGTGAGCTTATCTACTACCACAAGAATGGCATTGTGCTTATTTCTTGACATAGGCAATCCTTGCACAAAGTCCATACTTATGACTTGACACTTCCTCTATGGTACGTCATGTGGATGTAACAAGCCCGTAGGATAATGATGCTCCACTTTCACCCTTTGACATTCCAGACACCTAGCCACAAAATTAGCAATATCTCCTTTCATCCCTTTCCAAAAGTATAATGACTTCACATCCACCATTATTTTGGTCACTCTAGGGTGTCCAAAGTACAGTGCTTCATGTACTTCTTTCCATACTAGATTCCTTAACTCCACTATGTCAGGTACGTACACCTACCTTTATACCTAAGTAATCCGTTAGGTTCAAAATGAAAACCCTCATACATAGAATATTGCGGATTATTAGCAAGTGCCTACTTGACTTGCAAGTAGTACTCATCCTCTTTGCACATTTGTAATACTTGTCCCTTAAAGTTAGTTTGAATCATTACTATTGAAGCAATATGACATCTTTGACTCAAGGCATCGACAACCTGATTCTCTTTTCCTTTTATATAACTGATATTGAAATTATAATAAGCTATTAACTCCAACCATCTTCTTTGCCTTGCATTTAGATTAGGTTGAGTGAAAAGGTACTTTAACCCATTATGGTCAGTTTTCAATTCAAAGGCTTTCCCTAACAAGTAGTGCCTCCACATTTGTAATGTGTGAACCACAACTGCTAACTCTAAATCATGTGATGCATAATTTTTCTCATAAGGTTTTAGCTTTCTAGATTCATAAGCAATCACTTTCCCATCTTGCATTAACACACCTCATAAACCTTCTCTACATGCATCTATGATAACCGTAAAGTTACCCTCAGGATCTAGTACTTTCAAGATTGGCGCAATGGTCAACTTCTCTTTAAGTAGATCAAAGGCTTCTTGGAATTTCTCATTCCACTCAAATACTGCCTTGATCTTAGCAAGATCTATGGAGATTCCATCCGCCAAGATCACATGCCCTAGATAATGCACTCTCCTTTGGAAGAAAGTACACTTAGTTTATCATACAACTTGTGTTCTCTTAACCGCTATAAAATTATCTTTAAATGTCTACAGTGATCTTCCTCATCCTTAGAATAAATCAGGATGTCATCTAGAAAAACCAAGACAAATTTATCTAGATAGTCCCTAAATACACTATTCATCATATTCATAAATGTGATAGGTGCATTTGTTAACCCAAATGGTATAACTGTGAATTCATAGTGTCTATATTTGGTTCTGAATGTAGCCTTAAAATATCCTCATCTCTAATTCTCAATTGGTGATATCTAGATCTCAAATCTATCTTTGAGAATATGAAAAATCCTCTCATTTGATTGTAAAGATCATCAATGCATGGCAGCGTATACTTATTCTTCACTGTGGGTTTGTTAAACATACGATAGTTGATGCACAAATGCAAAGTGTCATCCTTCTTTTTCACAAAAATGACCAATGTTGCCCAAGGAAAAACACTTGGTCTTATCAACCCTTTTGACAACAGTTCATCCAACTGTGCCTTAAGCTCCATTAGCTTGGTTGTTGACATTGTTGAACATCTGGAATATTGAGAGGAGGCGTGAATCAGTATTCCTTTAAAAAAAGTAAAATTTTTGAATAGCTAACCATATAACATAATTAAAATTAGCGAACATAATCAATGCAACACAACAACACAACACCAAGATTTTTACGTGGAAACTCAAGAAGGGAAAAATGATAGAGAGGCTTAACTCTCAAGTATTAAGTAACCGAATACAAAATAAAAAGGTGGCTCACTACCGGGGTGGATCACTGCCTGGTTGGCTCACTGCCGGTGGGTTCACTGCCCAAAATACAAAAACTAGCTATAACAGCTGAAAGATGGCTTAGAGCGAGAGTATGTATTACAAAAATTGAAGTGCTATAATTGCATCTACATATGCATGAATAAATTTCTCGTTGAGGCCCAAAATTTCTGTATAATCACAACTCTATCTAACTATATCGAATACATCAATAGTTCATTGTAATGCATCACATATATTCATCCATTCTATTTTTTGTGATTATACTACTTCACATATATACTAGGTCTCCATATCCACTTAGTCAGCTTGCACTAGAGATATAAACGGATGAACGTGTTACACAATATGTTGGTGTAGATAAAAAAAAGATATCCCACGCTACATCAAATAGGGTTGGACTAAAAAGTTGCATAGACCAAAAACCTTATGCCAATAACATCATTGTCAAAACAAAGAACAAGCTAGAGGTAAGAATACTAGACCAAACAATGACATCAATGAAAAATATCAACAATCTCCCCCTTTTTCATTGATGGCAAACAAAAATTCAATTTCGAAAATCCAAAACTTCAAAAGAGATAAACTCCAAAACTCCCCCTAAGATGTCTATCTCTGTTTTTCAAAAAAAAAACTTTTTCTATATGTTTCTCCCCCTTTTAACATCAATGAACAAGAGGTGTTGGGTGAAAACTATTTAGGATGCATCAAATACGCTGCCGGAGAAGGACTGCTTGATTTTTTGAAGATGAGCGATCCACTTAACCTTATTATCATTCCACTGCATAATTGCTTCAGTTAACATGTGTGCATGAACTTGGATAGATGCAATAAGAGATTCTCCATCTATAATGGAGAAAGGTTCAGAAAGAGTAGCCTATTGTTCCTTAAGGAGGGCATGATTCATCAATAAAATATTGTCTGCACACATCTCTCAGAGATTTCCTAAGGACATAATGATGTTGTCTCACTATTGTTGTAATTTGCAGTACCTCTTGTGTAGTTCCTCAATTGAAGATCTCTCAAAGCTGAAAATTTTTTTAGATAGCTTGAAGGACTAGTATGCCTGTTGGATTGTTGACTTAATTGAGTCAATCTCTTTTTGTCTTTCAGTTGTGGCATCCGACCACTATAGGTTGTACACATACAAAGAGTTGCCTTCTTTGAGAAGGTCTTGACCTTGCTGGATTAGCTATTGAAGGTTTGAGAAGGAACTTGCACACTGATCTTTTAATTCTTGCAAGAGTTTATTCCTTTCAACTTCCTTTTCCCTCTGGAGTTTTTCATTCATACAGGTGGAGAGGTCCTCTACAACATTGACTAGTGATCTACATTTGTTTGTATTGCTTCCAGATTGATCTAAATTGCATTCTAGAATAATGCTTTGGAGAGCGGCAATGGTTTCCTCAATCAGATTATCCTTTTCTTTTAATTCCTTAACCATGTCAGCTTTGGCTGAGGCTTGAATGGATTCACTAATTTGAAATTTTTGAAAAGGGTTAATTTTCTCAAGATCAAGAAATACCTTGGAAGAGGTGATAGGCCAAGCCATAATTGGTGAAGCAAGTAAAATTTTCAAGGCATCATCAAAACAGGTACTAGTGGAAGTGCTTGCAATTTCTTCTCTTTTCTCAATTTCCCCTGCTACTGGTTCTTTACTTTCCTCTTGCTCAGGGTTTTCTTCTTGTTTACTAGTATCAAATTCTTCTACAATTATCTCTTCTTTTCTTCTTATTTCCTCTCCTTCCTTCTTAATATTCTCTTCTTCTCTTTCAACTGATTTTTCATGTTCTTCTTCTTCATTCATCAGAGCAACACCTTTATCCGAGAATGAGAGTGCTCAATTTCTAGAGGATTTAAATAGAGATTATACACTTATGCATCTGTATATTCTGGTATAAGATTTACAACATTTTCAGTATCCAATTTTTCATGAGAGCAAGTGGGGGCAGAAGATGTAGCAGAGCCATCATCGATCAACATCCCAAGTTTTCCTGCCATGCTTGTGAGCTTATCAATAACTTTTTCTTTCAATTTTTGTGTAGCTTCTTTATTTTCCATGAAGGTGTGTTCCCTTTTCTTTGTCCTTAACCTTGACCAACTGAGTTCCTTAAAACTTTCTTTCTTCTTTTACAAGTTTTGAAATAGTAGAGATAGATTCATTTACAATATCCTTATCAATATACCCAACATTTGCTTGAATTGTGTTTAAACCAACCCAAAGACTATCAAGAATTTCCTCTTTAAAATTTTCTACGTTCCCATCTAATCTTGAGTAGTACAAAACGAATTCTTGTGTAATGTTTTATTTTCCCTTTGATGTGGCAGTGTTGTATAAATCACCAACTTCTTTAAAGTTTCCTTCAACAAGAATTTCAAACAAAGTATCTACATCAAGAGTCTCTTAGGTTACCTCTTTTTATTTCTTCTCCCAGACCATAATATGGTACTTTTCTAGTTTAGATTCTTTAATAACAATGTTAACCTCAGAGGCTTTTGCTTCTTTCACCTTCTTGCTTGGAGTAGGTGGAGGAAGGTCTTTCTTCCTCATACCGGATGGACTCTCCTTTCCTTCTAGAGGAGCAATTGCTTTTACGGGACTACTAGATGAGCTATCGGTTGCACTCTGAGTAATTATTTTGAGTGTTGCAAGATCTTCCTCAGTTATAGCTCCTTCTTCCTTTGTCACCTTTAGAGTCTTTTGAACTCTCTTTTTTCTTTCCTTTGAGATCTCCTCATCTTGGATTTCTTTGAACTTTTCCTTTGCTGTGTTGAACCTTTTCTAAGAGGCATCTACCAAATTATGTAATAGAACTTTTGTAATACATTTAACATATTCTTCTGATATTTCATACCCCAATTCTAGTATCCATTAAGTTCTTGGTACAACATCTTCCATTATACATTTGTTGACAGTGACAGTGAATGTGATATCGTTCTTGTATTTGGTGACTACAAACTTAGGGATTCTATCCTGGTTGTGCATTTTATACTGTAGTAAAGAGAAAAATGAAGTAAATTCCATTTCTTGTGTAGTAGGATCAGCTTACCTTCTCATTCCTTCAGCAATTTGGTGAGCAACTGGTTTCTCAGATGACTAGACTACTAGACCAAGACCAGGCATTTCATGCATGAATTAAAATAGCAAGTAGAGTGCAAGGGTTCCATACTGGAAAGAGAATTTCTTCTTACTTCATTTGCATTGATTCATATTCTCAAGAAATTATTCTTTGATGAGTTCACATAAATCATAGTCTACTCCATTAACTTGTAGATGGTTGCAACTGAGATGGAGTTATCCCTATTGGTGTAGTATATTTTGTTGCCAATAACTTGTGCAACATATCTCATAGCTACATTTGTGACAATATGAACTTCCAGAGACTTCTCATCAAAAACAACCTGAGTTAGGTTTTCAACTTCCTTATTTTTTACTGTCTTTGGTGTTGGAAGAATGCCAGTGTCATTCAACCTAGTAGCAACCTTCATAACTTCTTTGTTGATCAGGTGAACTTTATCTAACCACATAAAAGTGTCATGAAACCTGCTCATAGCCATTCACACCCATTTATCATCAAAACATAAATGTGGAAACTCGTTCCAGACATGCAACTTCTTTTCCACTAGATCCTTGTATTCTGGTTTGACAATGAAGTCATCACCAGTGATTTCATTTATCCATAAATCAAGTAACTTGGTGTGATTGAACTCCTCGAGCTTCAAATGAATGTAAGCCCTAACATCTTCTGAAGGAATGACTCCATGTACGATTCTTGACAAATAGCCAGCCATATCATTCTCAATTCATATATTCAGATATTTCTTGAATTCAGGATGAGGTTGAGATGTAACATTGACCAAAGTGGGAGCAACCATAGTTGTAAATGCAGAGAAATAGCAAAACTTTGAGAAAAATACCTCTTGCAAATACACAAACCCTAGGACACAAGTCGGCTCCTTTCTTCTCCTTATCTCCTTGTAATCCTTTTACTTGAATGATCAAAAAGACTTTGTTGATTTCACTTTTAAGCTAATTCCATAATAAGTGCACCTTTTTCTACATTAAATGCACCATAACATTTTTCACAATTCCCTATTCATTAGACTATGTGACATTACTGAATGTTCGCAAGTGGCTTGTTCATAGTTCCTATCTACCAAAGGCTCCTTGATCGAGTAGATTTGATAGGCTTGCAATCTCTTTTCTCTTGAAGGAGGAAGAGGTGATCTAAACTTTCTTGCCCTGGGCAACTATTAGAGAATGGCTAATTACCGAAGAAAATGTTTGCATCAGAGCTAAAACCATTATCTTATTTCTTTCTCTAGATCTTCTTCATTTCGGCCTTGACCTTTTTATTGGTTCAGTCGGCTTGACTACATTTTTGCAGAGTCTTGCAATGTGCCTAGTTTTATTGCACTTATAGCACCTATTGATTTTCTTCTTTTGTCCTAACCAACACTGTTCATCCTTATGACTATATGCATAACATGCATAGCAGTAACCACTGAAATAATTATTTCTATTTGGTTTCTAACATTGATCGGTTTGTGACCATAACCATTGCAATTGTGGCATCTACCAGAGTAAGTTATGGTTTTTTGATCGCATTAGACTTTATTTCTACAGTTGAATGCTTTATGACCCAATTTATTGCAATTGAAATAATGACCATTAAAAGAAAAGGATTTCCTACATCCCTATTGCTTTACTAGAGACTTCCCTTTGTTTTCTTTGTCGAATTTAGCTTTAGCTTCTTTTACCGAACCAGGTTCTTTCCTTTTATTGTGTGAGCATTCACCAATTTCATAGCCTAAGCCTTCCTTGTTTTCCGATGGTCTTTGGGCTGCTAAAATCTCATCAAGCTTTTCCAAACTTGCTTTGTATTTGACCTCTTGCTTCTTTGATTCTTCTAAATCTGATTTAAGAGATGCAACTTCTTGTTCCAACTTCTTGCATTCATCAAATTTTCCTTTGATTACATTATTCATATGTCCCTTGGTCTTTTCGTCTTCTTCACTCTTAGCTTTCAAATAAAGGATAGTACTATTTGCTAGCTTGGGTTCATTACTGACCTCCTTGTGCCTTAGCTTGAATTTTTGAATCTGATCCTTCAACTTACTGATACAATCATTTTCCATTTGAATATTTTCTGAGAGAGCCTTATTTTCATCTTCAATGATTTCAAGTTCTTCAAGAATGGACATGAGTTCTTTCTGATCCATGGTAGATCTAGGTACCATATGTTCAACCTTTCAGATCTCCTGTGAGCTGTTAGACTCTTCTAAAGGATCTGGCTCTGATACCAATTGTTGAACATCCAGAATATTGATTCAACCCTCCCCTCTTAGTCTTTCAGATGTTCAAAAATCATCCTACAGGGCACCTTGGAAATAGGTTCAAACCTTGGAACTATATCTATAAAGATATCAAATATCCTCTTCGGTGGTAACCTAGGTAACTCATCTAGAAACACATCTAAAAAATTTCTCAATATGGGATATCTTTTTGTGTCCAACATTCCAGTGTCATCTATCTCACCATATTCCATCTCTTGGAAGCTTTGGGAATCCATGTTATCAAAATCTTCTTCAAGTTCTTCTAACTTAACAGCAAAGAGTTTGCACTCCTTCTTCTTAGCCTTCACTAGTTTCATTGTTGAGATTTGATGAATCTTCACCTCTCTAGATATCCCTTGGAACTTTAAAGGATTACCAAGATCATCTAGGCATTCTATAGTTTTCACATGGAAATCTACCTTAGTCGTATGTCTCCACAACCAATTCATACCTAGGATAACATCATAGGATCCTAATGGTGTGACATAAAGGTTTACTTCTGTAGAAAAACAAGGTATCTCTATCCTAGACTCAAACAAACATTGTTCCACCTTTGCTCTTGTTTGGTTTGCATACTCTACATCCCAAGATGTTTCCATGTGCCTATCCTTTCTAGATAATTTCTTAGCTACTCTAGGTGAAATAAAATTCTCATTTGAACCAGTATCAATAAGAACTGAAATGGGTAGACCAAACAAAATACCTGGAGTTTCAATGGGATTTTCCTAATACTCTACTTGGCGGTCATCCACTACTGCATGTATCCTTTGTTGGAACACTTCCTACTAAGTAGGTAGTGAACCATCAGAAGGATTACTAGGACAATCTCTAGAAAAATGGTCTCCCCCACAAGTATAGCATCTCGTAAATGGTATCCTCTTCTTTGCATGTTCTCCAGATCCACTAGTGTTTCCATCAGCGTTGTTGGTATTTCCTTGATTGGAACCATTCCTCCTCCGCTCCCTTCTCGACTCTTTTCCATTATTGTTGTTACCTTTTTATCCTTGCTTAGGTACATTTTGCACAACCTCCACCTTCTTTGGAGTTGGCTTGTCAGGAATTTTTGCAACCTTCTTATGTTCTCTATTTTCCTGCCTATTAGATGTAGCCCTAAGCTTTTGCTCCTGCTTAATTGCTTTCTCATATACAAGGTCCATAGTTGTTGGACCATGCATATCCACTTCTCCTCTGATCTTATTATTAAGTCCCATTATAAATTTTCTAATGTGGAAGTTATCATCCTTATGATATATCGGAACATAATGCAAAATTTGGGTAAACTTCTCCCAATACTCGTTGATCGACATATTTCCTTGTCTCAAACTCTAGAAATCCTTGATTTTTTTTGTCATAGTATAGTTGGGTCAACCATCACTTGTGGAAAATATCAACGAATTTCCCCCATGTCAGCTTCCATGAGTTGATATTGAGTTCCAACTTTTTGTTCATCCACCAGGTCGAAGCTTCTCTAGTTAACTGGTATGCACCCCAAGCGGCTTTATTGGTCTTAGTGTAATTTTGTATTCCAAAATACTTTTCCATTTGAACAAGCCACACCTTAGCTTCATCTCCATTGGCGCTTCCCTTAAATTTGGGTGAAACAATCTTCTTTATATCCTTGGAAAGTTCAAAAGCCATATGCTTCTTATTTCTTTCCTCAAATGGTGTTGGTGATCTTTCTATTTTGTGATCATGGGTTTCATTACGTCCATGAGAAGAGTTTTCACCTTCATTCCTATTAACAGGAATCTCTTTCTCAATCCGAGCTTGTACCCTTTCTTGTTCAAGATTATCTAACCTTGCCAAGATTTGATCAAGTCTAGCTTCAATTCCTGTTTGTCCTTGCCCCACTTCTTGGCTACCGCTAGGATTGGTTTGTGTCCTCGCCATCTTCACAAGATTGGGTTTTACCTGAATTTTTATACATGTTAGACTAAATTATGTTACCAACTATCATATGGAATACATTAAAAATGGCATTCATACACACAAATAATTCCACATAAGATTAAGCACAAAATTTTGATAATCAAATAATTTTATTCATTTCATAAGGATTTCAATATCCTTTGATTACATGGAGCGACTATTCAGATAGTCAAGTGGAGAGTATCCTTCAGATTCACTCTCTAAAACATAACTTAATGGAGTGTATCCTATAGACTGAGATTGTTGCTCATCTCTATCTTTTTTTTCATCCCTTAATTGTTCATACCTATGCCAAAATGTATAGTAGCCTTTGGATTTATCTTCTGATACACAGTTATGAGGTTCAATTCCAATATGGTGTTTATCAACAATATAGTCTACCCTTTTCATATACATTTGTTCATGAGACCATTTCTCATCTGGCTCATCTTGAGGTACATATCCCTCAGACTCGTTACTTGAGGAAATTACTATTACTTTAGACATTGGAAGAACTCTAGGGTCCCTAAAGATGAATGTTGGTTAAAAACATCCTTTTGAGGTCATATCCCTACAAAGTGATAATGACTTGAGCAGAATTTTCTGGTGAAATGGAAGGTAGATTGTTGTGCATAGCCTCCATCTTCATCTTCCTCTTCACATCATTGATTTGAGAAAGTGTGTGACTAAATTTTTTGATGTCACTCAACTAGATGAAATTGTCATAATTGGTTCCCTCTATGGTTCTAATGATGGCTTCTCTTTCTTTCTTGGAATTGAGGTAACACCCATTTTTGATTATTGACTTTCAAGCCATTAATATGAGACGTACCATCCTGGCATAAGAATTCACAACATTAGATAACATTGGATGGAAATAATGATGAGCTCATATGTTCCAGAGCTAAACCTAGTAGCTCTGATACCACGTGTAATATGCCAAACAATCACTTGAAGTAAATTTCCTAAGTTTTTACTATGCAAGTAAAATAAACTATGTAACAAGCCATTGCAATAAAAAAATTCCTTTCTTTATTGAAAATATATGAACAAAGATGTTATACAACTTACAATAAGAATTTTCATTCCATTACAATATTACACAAAGTACAATATTCCAAGAAAGTACAAAACTACATACATAGCTCCTTCAAGCTTCATAGGACAAGATATAGATGGTCTAGGAATCCGCCTTTCAAAACCTTGGTCCTCTGTCACCTGCTAAGGAGGAGAAGCATCACTCAAGCACTTTTCCGCCAACCACAGACTCATATGTAGTCCCCTACACATCTATCAATGATATATGGCCCTACCCTTCGATGAAGGAATTGGTTGGGTAACCCCATATGATATACCACTCTGAGCTTAGTGTGGTGCCTTACATGACTAGGATTTATAACCTACACTAGGTACCCTTCATACAATTAAGCAGACACAATGAACTGACAGTGGAGTCTCGACAATCACACTATCTACAGTGGAGTCTCAAAAATTTCACTATCTGCAGTGGAGTCTCAGACAATCACACTACTTTGGCCAAAGTATTCTAACTCAGTGCTTTGAGTGAAGGTCTACCATTCACCTACACTATAGAAATCTCATTTTGACTTAAGACCATTATATCTATGCTTAGGAAATCTCTCTCCATGGGAAAGCTACTCCCCAGGACAACCTATCTCTTTAACATAACCCAAGGTATTACAACTCATAAAGCAAAGTACTAGTTCCCTCCCTTCACTGGACTACAATTCTAGGAGTAACCTACTAGCCATCTAGCATAATTAATTATCTAGCTATGAGTGTTCCTTAAGCTTGTCTATGTTTGAACATATCTAGTATAATAACTATACCTATGAGAAACAATCTCTTTTACCCATGACTACACATGTCTATTATAATAATAATACCCATGACAAATAGTATCTCCTAAATCAACAACTAGCTTGGTATTGATCCTTCAACAATTACTCAATAACCTCTTTTTGTCAAGTTGGAAAATTCTCCTCTCAAAATAATAATAATCTATCTCTAAAACTCAAGACTCTCACTCACTATTATTGGTAGAATATTGTAGACAAAATGCATACAAAATACAGAGACTTTGCACAAGAAATATGCATAGAAGAATGTGTCCCATCTAATCGAATTTCTCCTCTATTTATACAACAACCTATAGATCATACAACCTATATATTAGGCATGTATAATGATAGCAAATTCCATGCACATCAACACATCAAATTTTTCTAAAACGTGGTGAATATGAAAGCATACAATCAGCTCAAACAACAACAGATCGACTAGGTTAAATGACAATAAATAGAGACTAATTCAATTCTCCATATGATAGAATTTGATTTGCATCTCAAAGCATACTTGTACAAGTTAAAAGATTCAAAGGTGGTGCCAAGAATTATTATGGTCTCTCATAGATGGTGTGGTTTCCTCCTTCGGAGAAATAGTCAATAACAAAAGTGTTTCATCAAGTTAAAGTATCAACTAAGTCATTCTAAGTGTCGATTCACTCATCAAATTAGTTTAGACAAATTCATCGATATGTTTTCCATGCTTATACAGTTGTTTGATTGATGCTAAATAACATGGAAATACAGTTTACCAAGTCCATGGTTTCCCTATTAAAAAGGTGTTTACTTTTTCTCTTCTTAAATATCAACTTTATGGTTGTGTTAATTTTACCGATCACAAACTCTTCTATCGTCGATAGCATGAGCATTAAGTGGCTCAAGAAATACAATCACCACTGTTCCAAAGTTTAGCCTTAACTTGTTTAATAAATTGGCCTCCAAGTTGATTAAGATAATCAACTTCAAAGCCAAATGCATAAAGCATTAAAATTGGTTGATAATCATTGCTTTAGATAGTCAATCTCAAAGTAAATATTATTTAAATATAAATACGTAACTTATACATATATATTTACTTATATATATATGTTAGTATATACCCATATTATCAAATTTCAATAAAGCATGTATATATAATTGATATACAATGAATACATCAAAATAGAAATCACATTGTTATATTAATATATTAGTTGCGTATACATATATATTTATATATATTCATATATATATGCCTCAATGTACATGTATGCGTATGTATACATGTATTGATACATTCGTACAGGCATGTCCATTTGCCACCATACGTGTATATGGATACATATATACATATGGATATATGTATATACATTACATATATATACACACATTCGATTCTCACACCAAATCATACATAATTACTATGGTATTGATAAGAGACTACGAGTGATATATCTATACGTATACATATGAATGTCATTGGTTCCATCAAATAGTTCCATGCACATAAGCAACTCGTGCATGAGTGTGCATAGGTATGTCTACCTATGTACCCTCATGTATGCATTCCTTTGTGTGTATAGTCTATCATCGCCATGCATGTGTGTATGCATATACATACCTCGTATGTTACACATATCAATACAAACATAGTAACAAGGAAAGAATTCTCAAGCTCAAACAGATAAAAATCATTCATGCATGCATTCAATAGTAAACTAGACTCTTACTAAAGTAGACATACTGACAAAGAATGACTTACCAACTTCCCACTAAATATCCTAACTTAATTACTCTATTGTGGTGTGTAAGCTTAGATAGGTTACGTTATTGGTTACCCGACCAAGACCTTCTCCTGAGTGATACTTCCCCTCTGCCTAGAGGAATTGAACATATACTTGCAATCACTAACACATGTACACAACGGTCAACTATTCACAAAATATGTAGTATACATAATACATCTCCAAAGTTAGAATATTAATACAATTTTCATCCAATCACATAAATGCATCCCTTCATATAACATTAAATGAGATGACATTCATTCATTAAGTAGTCATAACAAAGTGCACACACAATTTATTCATCCACTGAATTTACATCACATTCATATTTTACCCTTCATAGTAATAGTAAATAGTAATTACACAATTGGGGTGTAACAGAGAGTGTTGTGAATAGTGGGCACAAAATGTTGGCATGTGGTAGAAGACTAAAGAATTATTCAAGTTCGTGGATCCATAGTGGAATATTTTTTGGTGGGAGAATAATATTAAGTTTTGAGAATATTATTATAGTATATATATTTTATTATTATATATAATAGCTTAATTAATATTACTATTCATGATATTATCGACAATAAAATTAATTTGTAATGTTATATAATGTAGATTTATTATGAATAATAAATAAGATTGGGAGCTTTTTGTTTGGGAAAAAGAAAGTTGGTCCTTTTTTCTATGTGTCTACATGGCACAAGATTTTGAGAATAATAGGTTTGTTAGGTTTTGTGCATTGTGCGATTAGTGAAGAGATAGTTGATAAGAGTAATTTTACCATGAAGTGATCCTTCACCTTGTAGGCATTTTGTGCAGTTCCATGCATGTTGGTAGTAGTTTTCAGTGGTTACAACTGGTTGAAGTTTGTAACTATGATTCGAGGGAGATTAACTCCTTCAAAAGGTCCATCTTTGACAGAGGAAAATTTCCATTTTTTTCTTCTTGTTAGTTTAATTTACATATTGTAAATATCTGGCTTTCCATGAAGTGATTTTGCACACCCCGCATTCTCCTTAAGGGAATGTATGTCGTAGTTTTCTGCTTTTCTCCAAGTGTAGGCCTGCACATGTTTTGTTTTTTCCCTTAGGAGGCCCAACTACTGAAGTTTTACCCTCATGAATCCATGCCTAATGGACCAATAAAGCCTCTAGATTCCATGATCACCAAGCAATCATCTCACAAAAATCACCATAAATGTTGACATTTCATGCCACCCTTTGAAGACCCATCATTGATAACCAATCTGAGAGATCCTACATGGGCCATCTTGCATGAATCCTTTGTGAAGGGTCCTAAAATTAGCTAAGTCTTGAAATTTTGGGCTTTCAAGTTTCCACTTACCTCTCTACTCATATGCCTTCTTCATCACTCTCACTCCTCTCTTTCACCTTTTTCCTTTCCTTTCATTCTAAGTGTTTTAGATTTCAACCATTAGCCTTACCCTTTAACCCTTACCACTTCGCTTTCGTAAGCCTCGAGCCTTATCCTCAATCATCAAAGTTTTGAAGAAGCTTTTCAAGATTTGTCTAAGTCTTGATTAGTTAGACCTCGTGGGTCGAGTTTCCCTCTTACCTCTTCCATCTTCTTCCATTTTATTCTATCATACTTTAGGTGTCAGCCTTTGGCCTTACCTTTTAAGTCTTATCGCTTTCTCCTCATAAGGTGTAATCCTATCACCCGACCACCAAAATGCAATTAATTCTTTTCAAGATTTGTCTAAGTCTTGACTTGTCAGACTTTGGGGATCGGGCTTCCATCTTATCGCTTTCCACCTTTTAGCTCAAGAAGGAAGTAAGACTTCCGCCCGACCATCGAAGCCCAATTAAATCTTTCAATATTTTCCTAAGTGTTTTTTTTTGGACTTCGAGGGTTGGGATGCCCTCTTACTACTTTCTATCTTTTCATCATAGGAAGTAGAGCTTCCTCCTGACTCCCAATCCTTGAAATCTCTTCTTTGGATTTTGGTCATCAATTTTTTTTATTTCTTCCTTCTTCCTTCTCACTTTCACTCCCTCCTTTGAAAATTTGACTAAGTGTCAACTTTTTGGGCTTCGTCCTTATCCTTTACCTCTTACCTTTCTTTGGTAAGAGGTAACTCTTCTCTTCAACCCCTAATGGCTCCTTCCAGACTTCAGCCTTCAATCATCCCTTTTACCCTTTTTGTCTCTATGATAAGGTGTAAGCCTCCTTCCCGACCTTCGAAGCCCAAAAAGGGTGATCCTAAACTTCATGATTCACTCCTTCAACTTTCTCTCTTATTTTCTTCTAGTATGCAGTAAATGGTACTCTTGAATCTCAATCTCTGATGATCTAATGCCAACTATGTGAAAGCAGTATGAAGCAAGCCCGATGCTCGATCCCTGATGAAGGGTTTTTTTTTCATAGCTCCAAACCATTTAATACATAAGCAAAGGTTTCCTTTTAGGCCCATGCCCTGACCTTTTGGTGTATTTGACATGTTTTCTAGGCAATGCCATTAATGCTCGTTCCAACTTCTAAGCAGCTTGTTTTGCTTTTTGGACTTCAAGGATGACATTTATTGCTCTCCCTAACTTCTGCAAGTGGAGTTTATGGTCATCTGTGCTCATTTATTGCTATTTGTTGAATTTTCTAAGGGATCCATGCCATAATCATGATTTTCATGGGATGGCTCCATCCTTTCATGCACAAACTTCATTGTTAAACCTAGTTAGGATTAGGGTTCAATTTATGTTTCCAAGTTATGATTGATCTATAAAGGTAAGAAATGTATTCATTTCAAGGGTTCTTCCTCTGGCTCCTCCAGGGTTTTTCTTTGGTAGACTTGCATTTTTGCATCTATGCAATTGTAAAGATTGGCTTGTTGCCTCTACATCAATGAAATTGATCAAGCTTGCCTCTTCTTAGCTTGTTATATTTGTGTAAGTTCATTACCTTCATATCTAAGTGTTTTTTTTGTCTTTCCATACATGTATGTTTGAGTTAAATCATTTATAGTTGCTACTCAAGAATACACTTTTCCTTCTAGCACCCTGTCAAACCCTAAACTCGATACTTGCCTTGGGAATTGACTAAATAGAGATTTGTGTGAGTCCCCTAGTCCCTCTTCAGCATGTTGCTATGTAATTTTAGCCAGGAAGAAAAAAATTTCCATATTGGTGTACCACCTGCATTTCCCTTTCATGTTCTCCTTCTCCTTTTCCCTCGTGAGCTATTAGAGTATGATAGTGGTAGGATTTCATGTGTTGGGTTGGACTAGCACATTGAACTTGGATTGAAAGAGGAAGTTGGCCTTCTCTAGAGATTCAACCTCACATACACAAAGGTCCCACACCTTGAGGTTGCTTCTATTGTGTCACTGGAATGTTGAACTTCATGTTCAACATGGTTCAATTTCATGTGACAAAAATTACATTGGGTTATTCTCCAGAGAACTTAGAAGTCATAAGTTAAAAGTTAGGAGTATTAGTTAGTTTCAAGTTCAGATTCAATAGTTAGCAGTTACAATATCAAGTAGTAAGTACTTGTAGCATAAGCAATAGATTTATGTTAATTCCCATATTTTGCAATTTTATGATTTATTTCCTTTTCCAAGCTTTTACCATTTTCAATATGCATGTGACCACCTATGTTCCATCGATATATGGTGTAGTTAGGATCCTTGGATGCACATATAGTGCCAACACTGTCAAAATTTTAGAAACCCTAGCTGATAATTAAATGTAGCCTTTTTTAAGGTTTGGTGAACTATTTAGTTAGGAATCCATCCTTTGAATTGTATGTCTACTTGCAAACACCAGGTTAATCAAACATTAGAAAGGCCTTACAATACTAAGATTGAGACTTATGTTTCCCCATATTGTGTGGACACATCTTATTTGGATGATCAATTCATTGATACCCCATCAATAATACCTATTGTAGCTTCAAATTTCAGAAATGCTTCTTCGAGAGCCTCTAGTGATTCATTACAACATGGTCATTTACGTCTTTTGGATTTAGTCCATTGGGACCAATTTCTACCTAACATCTCTTGTTTTTTTGTAGAGTCCCTCATTTCAAATCTAGATGACACTATTGAGGACATATGTCTTATCTTTGAGGCTAAATATTTTTCCTTGCATTTGTTGCTACTATAGAGTCAAGTGTTGCTTCTTCAAAATTTTCTAGTGATTCTTTGCAGTAGGAAATACATAGTCTTTTAGATGTATTTTTGGGTTGATCTCTTAACATGTATTTTAGAATTGTTTATGGATACACATATTGCATACTTGAGAGACACTATTTATTGTATTCATCTCTATTTGATGAAGTTGATTCTTCTTCCTATTTGTTGTGGGAGAACACTTTGAACCTCTTGTTCATTCTCTACATAATCATTCATTACGGTTTGACATGAGTGTGAATACTTTGGATCAACATTTGGAGGAGACATCTTCAAAGGAAATACTTGAGTCTTTGGATTGTGTTCTACATTAGTCTCTAGGATATTTTGATTTTTCATATTCAACGGTGTGGTTTAGAACGCTTGATTTTATTGTGATAGCCTTTAGCATCAACATGGGGACACTTGAACCAAGTTCAAATACTTCATACATTTTGCATTTTCTTCCTACATATTCCTTTCAGGATTGGGGAGATAGCTTGCATACACCTTTGGTTTTGTTTCTTCCTAAGGGGAAGAATTTTTTTTGATGATCGTAGACCATCTTCTATATCTAGTTTTGAGTTGCATCTACCATTGGATCTCTTTGGGGGGATACTTAGTCCTTTTTTTTTGTCTCTATTCTTGGGGGTGTTTTCCCTCTATTTGTGATGGGATTCTTATTTGGGGGGGATTTTATATGTACATGGGTACCTAACATGGCCTCATCTGTTGAGACCCATCATAATTTACATCCTCCTAAGCTATGCTTAAAGGGGGGTGTTGGTGTAGGTTTTTATTTTCCTAGTGGGATAATTTATTTTCCCTTAAATATAGGTTTTTCCCACACTTTTATTAATCATTCTTAGGATAATAAAGTGAGTTTATTATTTAATAACTAGGAGATAAGGTGATGAGGTGTCCCCATCCTTAAAGGGTGGAGCGTGTACCACTTTTGGTGTTCAATTCCTATTGATTGATTTGTCACCTCCATCCTCTCCTTAGTTCTATATAAACTCACTACCCAGCTTATATTTCTCATCTTGGAATCCCTTAATGCAATTCTATCATTCTGACATTACATATCTCTTGGAGTCACTAGTTTTATTTGTTTATGTTTTTCCAATTTATGTAGCTTAGAATTTTTCTTATAAATTTCCTTGGGTTATCAATCTGTTTCAGATTTATGAATTTTGGATGATTCTTGATGTTATCATTGGTGCAAGGATACAAAGAGAATGAATTTGTTTTCATTCCTCTACATGTATCTACATTCCTCCATTTGTCATAAATGCCTTTTTGCGCCTTTTGAGGATGATGCAAAACATCAGGGCATTTAGGTCCCTTCCATGTTGACCTAATTTCTTTTCATTTTTTTCTCATGTTCTCTTCCCTTGTACTCATAGTTCCACAATATTTGGGGAATGATATCAAATCAAATGATCATTTTGGTATACATTATCTATCATTCATACTGAACCTAGATCCTTGGATCCCTTGTGTGCTATTTTATGATATTCATTGTTATATATGACATTGATTCAATTTAGGGGAAACCCCTTGTCATGAGTCAGAATTTTGGGAGATATATCATTACGTATATGGATTTTGAAAAACTCTCATGTCTATCTTTGCACTAATCACTTTTTCTACCTTAAAGGAAATTGCTCCCAATTGGCATTAGCAATTACTTTCAAGTGGGGGCATACATTCCACTATGTTCATCACTTTGTTCACACACCACAAATATGGTGATGCTATCATAATATCATAATAAATTGCTAATTATCCTCACCTTCCCACTTGCAAGGGAATATCCTTGGAATATTCCTCCTTTGCACATTCCTCCAAAAGAGAATATTCCTATGGAATATCCTCTTTTTTGGATTCATTCCTCCAAAATATCTCTTAGCCTCTTCCTAATTTTGAGGAAGTGTGTTTGTTGAAAGCTAATTTGGACTATTGATTAAATTAATTGATCCTCGTCAACTTTCAACCTTGACCATGGATTGGAATCCACAATTCATGTTTCATCCTCCTTTCATTGTTGACCATTGATTGATCTTTTCAATCTAAGCTCTTGATTTCTCACTTGCTCTCCTATAAATAGATCACTATTTGGAGACAAATGGATCCATATTTTGATAGAAAAGTCATGTTGTTGAAACTCGCACTTAGCTTGCATCCATATTGAGCACTTTTATTTAGCATATTAGATTAATTTCATCCATTTAGCTTAAGCATCCATTAATGGCTTCCATGGTAACTTAGATTGCATCCATTTTAGCATATTTTGGAATCTATGGCTTACATATTTGAATGTTGTTTACATTTAGCATATATTGCATCCTATTTATCAATTATCTTAGGATTTATCATTTTAAATCTAGTTTTGCATCATGCTTCACACACATCTCATCGGTTTCATTAGTTTTCTTCAATAAAACTGATTGGAACAAAGATCGTATCATCCAAACTTATTTCAACAAAATGGGATTGGGAAAGGGTTGAATTCCACACTCGAAGTAGCACCAATCCCCTAATGGGATGAGGTTTGTTGAGTTTAATTAGGATTCGTTGTGCAATTTGAGCTTTATTTCAAGTTTTAATGGCTTCCTAGTTCAACTTTGCAAAAGTTTCATTGGGAATGTAACTTGATTTAGCTAATTACATTGTTTTAAATTGCTTATTATAATCATGTTTAGCTTAGTTAAGATTTACATCCACAATAGAATTTTGTAACACAATAGGACCAAGTTTAACAGGTATATTATTACACCAAGCAATTGTCTTCCCACATTATCAAAACCTTTGGTAGACAAAGCATTGAGTTGGATTAAGGTTTTGTTCACTCCAATTTTGTCCAAAAGGTTAATGATACAAATATTAAACTTTGAACCATTTCCAATAAGGTACATCTAATCCCAATCTTGTTAATAACAATCATTATCATCAAAGCATCATTTGTTTTTGTGTTTCCAAATGGAGTAACTCACTTTGATGAAAGATAATGTCCATACTAGGTGAATTCATACTCTCAAATAAAATTGCCACATCATTTGGTTATGCACTAGGAGGAAAAACGAATTTTTGCAAAGCATTTTGAAGCATGCCATGATAGACATGTGATATTTGAATCAATTCCCACAAACAAATCTTAGCAAGAGTAGCGCAAAGTTGTTCTACAAGATCATACTCCTTACCACGATTTTGAGGAATGTTAGGTGTGGGTGGGAGGTATGGTTGAGGTAATGGGATGGATGTTGGTGTTTGTTTTGCTTGATTATTGTTTGAGGTAACTTGGTTGTTGCAACACATGATTACTAGTGAGTTGTTTTGCAAATTTTAGGATATGGCCATGAGGTTTAGGAGGTCCTATAATGAGAGGTGATTTAGGAGATCCAATAATTAAAGGACCTTTAGGAGGTCCAATAATTAAAGTAGTCTTAGAAGGTATAATAATTAAAGGAGATATAATGGCCAATTGTGCGTTCATAACCTCAACAGAGTTGACTACTTGTTGATGATCTTCTATCGAGGGGGGATCTAATGCCACCTTAGCATCTTCATCTATGCAATCTCTCTTGCTAATTTTTGAAAGAAATCTATCAATGATGTCATTCTCTTGTCCTACAACATCTTCCCAGGTAGGAGAGGTATTGGGAGAGAAACAAACAAGATTTTCATGATGCAAGCAATGATTAGATCCTCTAACGCCAAGATACCTTCTTCACAAGTAGGAGAGATATTGAGAGAAGAAAACACATGAGTGTCATGATTGTCAAAGATTGCATTCTCTTTCACCAAGATAAGCTCACACATAGGAGAGATAATGGGAGAGGGACCAATGAAAAACAACAAAAGAGGGGAAATAAACTCATTGTGATGTGCTTGTGACAAAAAAATCCTTAAAATGCTTAACAAGATCTAACAATAGAACATGAATTATGACAACAACAACATGTCTTTGCAATGAGAACATGATATTATGCCCTATAGATTAAGCTAGAAATGATTTTAACAAAATAAATAGTTACAAGACTGGTACTAAAAAATTGATTGCAAATCTAGGTAGGGACCAGAGACAAGATTTTGCACTATGAATTTGAGCTCAAAATGACTGGACAAAGTTTTCGAGGGTGTTTATTTCCTACATATTTTATGGAAAATTTTAAAATTTGGATATGTTTAATACTATTTAAGGTTCTTAGGTCTACGTGTAGACAAGTTTGACAGTGAATTATTTTCCAAAATTTACCCAATTTATGATTATGCAGTTCAAAGTGTAAGTGTGTAACAATTTGCAAAAATCTAAAGCAATGAATGAAAATTGTAAATGTAATTTATAGATCTAAGATGCAATAATTAACTAATTCTAATATGAAAATGATGATGTTGATGCAATTTTGAAACAAAACAATGCTTTTTTCACTTTTTGAGCTATATGAAAGATGCCTAAATGGATGCAATGAACAATTTCAGTTTTGATTTCAAATTTAAATGACCTAATGTATATTTTTGAATGCAATTTGAATGTAGATCTAATCTAAGATGATTGAAATTAACCTTATTGCAACCTATGATGCAACACTATATGCAAAATTTTGAATTTTTATGCCTTTTATGATGCAAAAATGAATGCCTAAATGAACAATGCAAAACAATGCCATGCAAAACTTATATCTAGGATAAATTACCTCAAATTTTAGAAGGTATATAATGTTAACATGTCGGGTTCACCAAAATGAAACATAGAAAAAGTGAAACCCTAAGATTTTGATTTAGGGTTTAGGTGCTTTTTCTAAATGTTTCATTAGAGATTTGAAGGTAGCAAGGGTTGGATGGATTTGGACAAGATAAATGATTGATTTACAACTTGAAAGGTGAGTTAACTAGCCCTTGACCAAACCTAAGATGAATATAAAGATTAAATGCAATGATCTAACTAGGCTAATGATGCAATTTGTTTTGATGCAAATACAAAAAACATAGAAAGTCACAAACAAATTCGGACAACTAAAATGGATAAAGTAGGAAATTATGCACCTATGATTCAAATCTGGGATTGATTTTGGAGGACTAATTCACCCTTAGGTGTATGTGTCCTTGTAGATATATTTCAAATTTGTTTTCATAGTCCTCTAGTGCTAGATCAAATATTTTCATTTTTGTTTGCAAATTTGTCGGATCACTATCAAATATTTCTACAAGTGAGTTTTTGTGAGTTGCCAAGATGTAGGGTTTTGATTTCAACAATGGATAATTGATCTTCAAACTTCTTCCAATATCCTCCAAACCTAAAACCTGCACATTCAAAGAGAGAGGAAGTGTTACATGCCATTTAGGGGCTTGCCTTAGTCAAACCCCGTGTTAGTGTTTCCACTTCCATAATGACAATGTCAATGATAAATAGATAAATGTTAAGAAGGAATGATGAATCTAAAAAGTGTTGCAACTCACCACCCTTCAATGACTTCCTTGAAGGATTGAAGTCATACAAATCTCTTCAAGGTTTGGATCTTGCTTGCTTGATTTGCTTGAATTGCTTGGAGACCTACAAAGGTATTAGCCTTCATAAATAATGATAATATGAGCATGCATAAACTCAAATATGATTTGACATGATGCTTGGATCTTGAATTGTTGCAATGAATCACTGTAAATCTACTCTTGACTTGCTAGATTATTGCTTGATCACCAAATTTGCTAATAATTTCTAGATGTCTCTCAAATGATGCAATAACTAGGTATTTATATGCAATTATTCTAATTTCTTGAAAATTAATTCTCAATAGAAGACTTTGGAAAATTGAATTGCAAATAATAAAGTGTCAACATGAACATATTTGAATTTGGAGCCAAAATAGAAGGACTAGTTCACCATAGGGCGTATGTGTCCCAACCCTATTTTTCAAAAAATTAGGTGTTGGGGGTAAAGTATTAGATGGATGCATTTGTTTTCTACTTGTAATTTATCAGTAATTGTTAAAAATAGGCCATGGAAGGCATAATTTAGGAAATTAGGTGCTCAATTAGGTCTAATAATTTAAGGGGGAGCAAAATATAATGTGAACTTGTCAAGGGTGACAATTTATGATGCTACACCTTGTAATATGTGGGAAACTAGTAATGTATGGGCCTCCTCTTTGTGGTGTCATGTCATCTCCACAAGATAAATCACAACCTCCACAACTTAGCAATATTCAACTATGAATGGGCAATGGACAATGACACACTAGCTTGTAATGAGACATCAACCTTCTTCAAAGTAAATTTACCTTATTTGGGTTCCATTTTTTGACCCGTGAATGAGGAGTTACACCCTGTTCTTTAATAATTATGACCTTAATTGATAAAGAATAGACAAGTTGCAACTTGCAATGAGGATCACTAACCTTCCAATCACCGGGTCTTGATATTATGATGTGTACTCTGAGCATAAAGGAGATGATATTACATAGGTTAAGCATAGAACAAATCCACAAGTTTATAACAATGGATTCTTAAGCCTTTCTACCATTGTCAAGGATAAGAGAAATGTTGGGCAAGGGTGTGCCATCCTTTTATGACACTTTCTTTTTTGAAATTTACATCATTCTACCTCGAGATCTATTGGTGAATGAATCCAACACAAACGTCAAAGGTGAATGAATCTTTATGAAATGATGATGCTTCTCTTGGCTTCCAAGATCTCACCTCTATGGATTCATGAATCAGATCTTTAAGATGCCTATATTAGCCTTAATAACACCTATTTGCCTCTATAAAACACCTTTTAGACTCTCCATCGACCTGCTTGATAATAACACAATTGACCTTTTTAAACTACTACAATTTACGTGAGATGAACTGGTAGATCACTCTGTACAATGAATCCCTCTAATCAACTTCCTTTGCAAACAATGGATAAGCCTCACATCACAAAGAACTCCTTATGAATGCAAAGATATTTCAATAAAAATAACTCAGATTAAAAAAATTAAACTCTTGACTAGGCTCAGTATAAGATTTGAGGAAGGGTTTTGCTAGCATAGCTCTGATAACATATTATGATTTACAATATCATAAAGCAAAAACCAAGAAACTTCCACAAAATACATGCACACAATAAGCCAAATTGATATTATCAAAGAGTTGATAGAAGAGATGATTCAAATGTACATAAAAGTCTTGCATATATAGGCAAGATGGTGAATGTAGGCAAAGTCAAACACAATGACTAACTACCCCTCCAATGATAGAACACTTGTTAGCTCACTCGACAAGTGTTCCAGTAAGTGGCAAGTGTGCATGCAAGTGGTGTCTGACAAAGTGAGGACACATGTCTCAACCATAAGAGGTGAGACAAAACTCTAGAAGTCCCTAAGTGGAGACTTAAGAAATGTGAATAGGACTCTCCTAGGTAGGTTAATAGCTAACTTGTTTGATAAAGTCACTATTTACACCAATAGTGTATGCATAGATTTGGTGTTTATAATGACTTGAACCATAAGAAGCAAGCTATGCATGATTCGTGTGTTGTGTGATGGAAACACAGGGGCAATGGGGATAACAAAAGGGGATGTAAAGGAGTGGGGAGGATAGGGAATTAGTTTATATTTGGTCAATAGGGCAATGACTATGGTTTTTAAACTATTACTTGGGTAGGCAAAAGAGAAATGAATTTCTATGGCTTCTTATGGGGGAGAATAAGGGATTGGATGGGATATTATATGAAAGGGAAATGATCTTTATAATATTTCATAAGTAGATGGCATAAAAGGGATTTCAAATATTTTGGACTTTAGAATTTTAACTTAAGTTGCCCTACTTTGTAATGAAGCCCTTGCAAATAATTTATGAGTGGAAATAGTGATTTGTATACTAAGTTCTCTAATGTAACTGTTCCTTGAGCATTGCCAATAAAAGAAGGGCCAAAACTAGGCTTTTACTAGGTTTCAAGGTAAATTATAGCTAAAAATGTTGTAAGAATTAGGGTAGGAATGAGTGGGAAAGTTACTTTTTCAAATTTGAACAAGGATATTAGCACCCACCACAAAAGGGTGTCCTTAAGGAGTTAGAATATATGTTTTTCATGGCTAAGTGATGTGGTGTTTCTAAGGCTAGATCTTCGTACATTATCCTTTTGTGACAAAGAAAAAGTTTAAAAACAAGTGAAATGATCCTAAAATATGTTGAAGAGAATGTACACCAAACTAAGTGCAAAAATGTAAGGTGAGGATTATAAAGTAGGCAACTTTTGACTTTATAATTTTTAAAAGTTGTTAAATTGGTACCTTAGGATCTTTACTATAGAAGAATTAATCTTTCCCCAACAAACTCTCCCAAGGTTTTTCTAAACACCACTAGTTAAATAAAAACATATCACACACATCAAGATGAATTAAAAAATATATATCAAAGTTTGTACAACCTGAGTTGGCCTAATGGTGGAGAACTTGTACTCTTGAAAGAGAGGTCACAAGTTCAAATCCTGTAGGGGGTAAGGTATGTACACCTCGTATTGTGGAGCACGAGTTAGGTGCCTCCCTCAATATTGGGAGTACGAGGAGTCCCATATTGCTGTAGGCGTCTGTAGACCCAAAAACAGATTGCCGGGTATCGTGGACTATAAAATATTATTATTATTTAATGGAGACCATATTTACCCACCAAAATTCATAACCATGGGTTTGGATTAGATCCATGATTGTACATATCACTTTCATAATAAAAAAAAAATCTAAAATAACTAATAATTAATTTCTAAATTCAAAATTATTTGTCTCACTACACCTAGTTTCCCTATATATACATAAATAAATCAAGTACAAACATTTTTCACTAAATATTTTATTAATCAAATTCTCACTAATAACATTTATTTATTTATTTTCTATAAATACTTAATGCATATTCCTAAATAATTTCTAATACAACTTAAAATGTCTAAATTAATTATTTTATCAATTACTTTATTTATTGAATTAACCCTAGATATTTATATGACGGATGTGTTTATTTGCTTGGACAATTGGCCCTTTTGGACCACCAAGTTTGGAGACGATTGAATGAATGAATGTTTTTAATCATGTCCACGAGGCCAAGCAGCCTATGGGACCCACAGATAGCAAGCGAAGAGACGTGAACCCCAGAAAATGCAAAAAACCTATGTTTCTTTTTCTTTCTGCATCTTGGATCTTCTGCTGTGTATCTTGATCAGAAAATCTGCAAACCCTATTATCTTCTCTTCTTCAAACAGATCACCCAAATTGTTCCCTTTTAATGTCTCAGTATAATTGATCCGAATGTCCTTGTAAGCCGAACATTCCCTGATGTAGTGCCATTCTGTCTCAACCACTCCTTGAGTGCAATATCTACACCTTTTGTCTGCCCACTCCTCTTTAGGTATCATCCACCTTCCGGTCTCACATCTAAACTGGTGCGAACTTGTTCTAATCTGAGCTATCAACATTTTCGCTTTCCATTTTATTTCCATTCCGATGTAGGTCTTTTGTGTGTGGTCATGCGTAGGGTTAAAATGTTTGACATGTGTGTGGTTACAGTTGAAACATATTCCCAAACCTTTAATGCGGCGATCACTTACGTAATTGTTAAATTTTAGACACAACGATTCGTAATGCGATGATGGCTCGCTGACGTGGATGTTGTTTATTTGGTTTCAACCATCTCAGAAACGAAGATCTGCTATTCAGAAAAACAGAGGTTTAAGGATCGAACTCCAAGAGTGATGAACTCCGATATTCAACAATGGTGAAGAAACGCAAGAGGAGATTGGTTTTCTGCAAATCTGTAATGCTGAATCGTTGGCTTTTTTCAGCAGTCGCCACCAAATTCAGCACAACATCCAGGCACAAATACTGCATGGTATGTACATTTAAGTCCCTCCCTTCACAGTTTCAAATCAGAAAGAACGCCGGGAATGAAGAAAAAATCTCACATATTGGGGATGAAGAGAGCAATGAAGGAGAACAGGTTGTAGACGATATGTGCAAAACCCTAAAAGAGAAATCTCCGGGTTTAGCCCGAGAAACCGTTTTTATCCATATCGTTTCATTGAATCCTTCCTTAGCGTTAAGAGTATTGGCTAGAATCTCAGAAAATCCCAGGCTTGCATTGCGCTTATTTGGGCGGACACAGAAAAAGCCCGGGTCCAAACCCACAGCCTCAGTTTACTTTACCCTCTTTCGAATCTTGAGCAAAGTGGAGCTTGATCGTTCCATGAATTGTGATACGGAGGGGATTGTTATTGATAGGACTCAAAGCTACCATGATGTTTTGGAGTCCCTGATTAATAAGGAGTCTAGTTCTGAACTGCTTGGTTTGGTGATTTGGATTTTTACAAAGCAAGGTTTGATTGAAGAGAGTGTTAAGGTTATTAACAGAATGATCAGTGCTGGGATTATGCCCAGTGAGAGGACCTGCTATAGGGTTCTTAATGCGCTGCGTGATTCCAAGCAGGTAGAGCGGGCCTGGGAAATTTATGACAAGATGCTCAAGTGTGGCATTCAGCCAAGTGTTGTGACCTGTAATACAATGCTGGATGCTTTTTGTAAAGGTGGGAATTTAAATGAAGCTCAGTCTTTACTGGATGATATGCAAGGGAGGGGCGTTTTCCCCACTGTTACGACTTACAATATACTTATTTATGGGTTGTGCAAGATGGGCAATATTCTGGAAGCTAGAAAACTATTTGATGAAAAATTGAAGAGATATCTGGTTCCGGATGTTGTTTCTTACAATGTGATAATTTATGGATACTGCAAGGAAGGTAATATGACAGAGGCGTTGAAGTTGCGTGATGAGATGCGTAGTTGGAGGATTGCGCCAACAGCTATAACATACAACACGCTGATTGATGGGTTTTGTGGGAAGGGATATATGGAAGAGGCTGATAAGCTAAAGCTCGAAATGATTGACATTGGCTTGTGTCCTGATCAGTTTACATATACTAGTCTGATAAGTGGATATTGTAGGAAACATGATGCTATGGTTGCAGAGCAGCTTTTTAAAGAAATGGTTGACAGAGGTTTGATTCCAGATTGTTTCACTTATACTGCTTTTATTGATGGAATGTGTAAGACAGGCAATATTAAGAAAGCTTTTGAGCTTCGCGATGAAATGGTTGTGAGAGGCCTTGCACCAAATGTGGTTACTTACAATGTTTTAATTGATGGCCTTTGCAAAACAGGCGATATTAAGGGGGCGTATGTGCTCTTAAGTGAGATGGAGAGCAACGGCCTGGTTCCTGATAAAGTGACTTTTACTGAACTCATTGATGCACACCGAAAAACAGGCAATCTTCGAAGAGCTAGGG
>VDFB02123744.1:0-36816 GCA_007258455.2 Sequoia sempervirens | reverse complement strand
AAGGATGTAGTTGAAGTTCCTTTGACACCAGATAAAGAGGAATTGAAAATTCAAAATGTACCTAAAACTGAGAGCTCAAGTAGTTCTGAAAGTTCTAAAGAAGAGAAGAACCTCAACATCAGCAAATGAGGTCAACTCATGAAAAATAAACCCGATAGGTATGGGTCTTTGATAGATTCTACTTGTGCCTATGCTTTAATTTCTAGCACCGATGAGCCTAGGACTATCAAAGAGGCATTTACAATGTCTGATTCAAACTCTTGGTTGGAAGCCATGAATGAAGAAATGGCATCATTAGAAAAGAATGATACTTGGAGTTTGTTGCCCTTGCCTGAAGGCAGAAAAGCTGTTGGCTGCAAATTGGTATTTAAAAAGAAAATAGGTCTGGATGGTAGTGTGGAAAAGTATAAGGCAAGGTTGGTTGCAAAGGGGTATTCCCATGTAGAGGGAATTGATTATGGAGAAATTTTTTCTCCTGTAGCTAAGCTGATGTCCATTAGATTTCTTTTGTCACTTGCAATAGCTGCATGACTTAGAGGCTCTAACGATGGATGTGAAGACAACATTTCTTCATGGTGATCTCAAGAAGAGATTTATATGTCCCACTGAGCACCTCAGGGAGAAAGGTAAAGAGAAACTAGTTTGCAAGTTAAAAAGCCTCAGATGGGTTAAAGTACCACCTAGAATGTGGTACCAAAATTTGATATTTCTTTGTTTTGTCATTGGGATTTTTAAGATCGAAATATGATCATTGTGTGTACTACAAAGCTGAAAATGATCATGTTCTTATTATTGCTCTCTATGTTGATGATATGTTGTTCATAGGCAATAGTGAGTTAATGATTGATCTTAAGTCTCAGCTTGGGCTAAGTTTGAAATGGAAGATCTTGGTGCAGCAAGGTATATTTTGGGAATGGAGATAACCAGGGATAGGAATAGTAGAAAACTTTGGCTTAGTTAGAGTAAGTATATAAGGACTATTCTAGAGAGATTTTGTATGAATGATTGCAAACAACTAGTTGTTCCAGTCTTATAGGGAATGAAGCTATCTGTTGAGGACTATCCAAAATCTCCTACTGAGATGGAGAACATGACTAGTGTACCCTATGCTAGTGTTGTAGGTAGTCTTATGTATGTAATGGTCCTGTGATGAGGCCAAACATTGCCCAAGTAGTGGGGAGTACTTAGTCTGCCATGGCTAATCCCCGAAGGACACATTGGGATGCAAAGTGAAAGAGTATCTCAGATATTTGAAGGGCACTTCAAAATAAGGATTTTGTGTTACCATGGGAACTTGGTTGAATCATAGAGGACTCTCAGCATTCGAGGCTATGTGGATTCTGATTGGGAAGGGGACATTGACAACAGAAGATCCACCAGTGGATATACTTTCATGTTGAATGGTGGTGCAGTGAGTTGGATGAGTAAGCGGCAAGATATAGTTGCTTTGTCCACTACAGAGGCTGAATACATGGCAGCTACACATGCTTGTAAAGAAGTGGTTTGGTTAAAACGTTTGTGTTCTAACATTGGTTTTGATGCAAGGAAAATAACTATTTTCTGTGACAGTCAGAGTGCAATTTGTCTGGCAAAGAATCCTACTTTCCATGCTAGGACAAAACATATAGATGTACAGTATCACTTTGTACGAGATATGGTGGAGGATGGAAAGGTTTCATTAGAAAAAGTGGATACTTTGGAGAATGTTGCAGATGCAATAATGAAGCCAGTAAGCACATATAAGTTTAGGTGGTGTGCCAATTTGATGGGCCTTAGTGCCCATGAATGTCAGTAGATTTTTGTTGTGCTCTAGAGGTGCCTATGTGATCTTCGTCAAGTGGGAGATTGTTAGAAATATGTGCCTCAATCTCATAGGCTGAAACCTCTAGAAGAGTAAAGTTGGTATGACCTTCATTGTGTCTAGCCGACAAGCAGATGTGAAACCTTTTGAAATGTTATGGTCACTATGACTTTGTTGATGTCTTGCCAACTGGTGTTGTTGCTATGACTTGTGGTGTTCATTGTAACCTTTTTCCGAGTGGAGATCTCTAGATGAAAGACCACTCTTATCGTATATTGGGAAGACTCTGGGTGACAAGCGGTGTTGGGGAGGCCCTTGGCCGAAAGGCTTATCTCGGTATGAAGTCTTATCGAGATTATATGTCTCACCAATAGGGTGTTACACATGTGGTCACCGGAGTAACTCATATGCTTCGGTATGAAGTCTTGTTGATATGGAGATTTCTTGCTGATAGGTATTCATTTGGAGTCATTGGGGTAATGAAAGGGTTTGGTAAGAACTATTTGCGATGGGTGTTTGTCTCAATGATGTTGTGGGATGTGTTTGGTATGACTCCTGGTGAAAGGTGGTCTCGGGGTAACCTAGAGGCTTCGGCATGAAGTCTTAGCAACGAATGAAGTCTCACCGATAGTGGAACATTGCGGTGTGACTTGAAGACTTCAGAGTAACGCCTTAGTGATAGCAGTAAGTCTTGCTGACTGTTTGATGTTTTGATATAACATAAAGGATCGGTATGATCTCTCAGCAAAGGACAATAGTCTTGCCGATGGGAATTCTATTGTCTATGTGACTTTGGAGCTTTGGTATGATGTCTCAACGATAGCGATAAGTCTTGGCAATAGTGATACAAGAGATGATCATCGGTATGAGGTCTTGGCGATAAGGAAAAGTCTTAGTGATAGCTTTCTAGACTCAGTGTAACCTTTTGCTGATAGCAAGGACTCTTGGTGATATCAAATGTTGGCTTTGTGGCATCAGGGAGACACGGTTAGTGTCTCACCGACATGCCAACATAGGTTGAATGCTTTGACCGAGTGAAGACTATCATATGTGGCTTGTATTTGACCAATCAGAAAAGCCGAATGGGAACCGCTAGTAGTTGGACTGTTGTGATCGTTACTAAGAGGAAGTTTGACAACAGGGGCATCATGGATATACTCAGAGATTGTAGAAGTAGTCTGGTTTGAAGGATCAGTTCGATAGTTGGGTGAATAGTTTAATGTGTATCAGTGTGAATTCTATTATGAGAAGACTATAACTTGAATGTTTCCAGCACAAGGTTGATCATTGTAAATGTTGTTGTAAACTGACATCAGAAAGATAAGTCTGATCTCTATATGTAATCTCCATTACTGTAATACAAAGTGACTTCTCTTGGTGTGGTGGGTTTTTCTCCTGTAAGGGTTTTCCCATGTAAATCTAGTGTTCATATGTGTATGTATAATTCTCTATTTCTGTTATCTCTTTCAAGTGCATCTTATTTGGACTGTAATTGTAAAATTTAAAGGTATCTTTGCATTCTTCCTTGAGGTTTTGATGTTAGGAGAGTTGCTTCCACACTTAGCTTTCCTTACAAGGTAGCAACGCCACCTGTTGTGTTCTTACATCAACTATAGTAAGCAACAAAACTAAAAAATCTTGTTTGATTACCAGAAAAATTAGGTCACTAAAAATAAGTAGAACACTATTAAATTCCATTGGGAGACATAAAATAATTGAGGATCGTAATAGCAATTCTCTACATGAGAATTTTTTGGTATACTTTCATGCAAAGACAAGGTTATTGTTGATTCATTAATAGAATTAATTGATTTCTTTTGGAAAGATAATAGAATATTTTCAGCCAACCAAAGAGATGTTGTTAGAAGGAGAATAGGATCTCAAAATCATGAACCACATCCTAAACACTTTTTGGATATGAATCAAACTCAATTTTATGAAAAGTTTAAATTCAAAGTTATCCTCAAGTGAGAATTAGTCAAATATTTTTTGAAATTGTCAAACCTTTTTATGTTAAGATAAATCATGCATGCACTACATGTTGTAGGATGCATATTGAATTTTCCATGTACATTATGATATTTATTGTCATATATGTGGTACTTTGCATACTAACGATGCTTTGGAAGAATATGTTAAAGAAGTCCCTCCTAAATCATCAAGGGAATTTATTTCAAGTGTATTATGTAAAAGTGATGATGGCCAATTTTTATATAAGTCATGTTTGAAAGGATCATGTGTTACTTCTAGTGGTTTGCAACATTTACAAAAATGTGTATATTTAGAGAGCACAAATGAAATTGGAAAAATAACTAGTTACTTTTGGAAAATACAAGACAATGACATATGTGGTTAAATATGGAAAAAATTTGAAGAGATGTGAGTTAGTGAATAAAAATATATCTATAGCTGAATTTATGAGTACATAATGTATACACATAGATCAATGGTTGGGTGAACAATGCAAGTTATGTAAGGATACACTTCCTATTGGTACCATTATTTCTGTTGTAGATTTTTTTGATAATTATACATTGCAACTGCAAACTGAAGTATAATCGCAGTATTACAACTCTATTCAGGTTACTATTTTTGTACACATAGAATCCATGCATGCACATGATAAAATAGAGAAATAAAAAAGGATATTAAGAGAGTATCACTTATATATCAATGATGATCTTAATCATTCCACAGAGTTTGTGCAAGGATAATTTCAAAATTTCTATGATAATTTAAGGGAAAGAAATATCAGATGCAATCAACACATCATATGGTCAAATAACTACACGTCACAATTCAAGAATTCAAGGATGTTCTATTGGTTGAATATGATGCTTGCGATGAGTGGTGCTCAAAATTTTTGGAATTTATATAAGGCTAGACATGGAAAGGGAGAGCATGATGTTGTCAGAGCATGTGTAAAAGGAGCCCTAGCTAGAGAAGAGTTGAAGTACCAAGGTGGTGCTAAGTTGACCGATGTAACAAAAACTATGCAATGGTGTAACTCCATAATGGGACCAGGTAATCAAGGTAAGTCTATGGTTTCTAGATATTTTTGGTTGGTAAATGAATCTAATATTGCAAACTACCAAGATTGTTGTACAATTACAAGATAGAGTGAGTTGCACTCATTTAGAAGTTCAAATGCAAGTTCACAAATTATTTATATGAGAGATATTGCATGTTTTTATTCTTCATGTATGTATTTCATATTGAAATATTGTGAGTTAAAGAGTGGGTAGGTGAATGGTCTTGTAGACCTTTAGTTCCCATTGACACATATCAAGTTACACAAGCACTATAGTTGCACCAAATGGAAGTATCGATGGAATTTGACCATGTATCTAACCTAGTGCAACTAGGTATTGTGATTTATTAATTAGTTGAAATAAAAAGTTTAAGTCATTTTATTACATTTTATATGGTTTCTAGAATTAATTTATTCATTCAATGAAATATCGATCATGTGTATGCAGTTATTGCTAATGACAATAATGAAGAAGGAGCAGATTACTTTTGTCATTGTATAGAGGGGAAAAAATTGACTACCACAATCACTAATGTAGAGGGTGTTAAGTATCCAATAGTATATGTTTTTGTCACATGAACATGGCTTAGAAGGTACCCTAATTAAGAAATTAGATGATTGGTTGTTCGATGAATTTGACACACATAGGAATATTCTTCATTACTCTAACCTTGTTGCAACAAATATTCAATCGATTAAATATCATGGTAGACCACTTAATAAGAATTTATGGAAAGTTCACGAAGATGACCATGAGGAAATACTTGATAGTATAAGGGTTAGAGTTGATCTGCAAGGTTTAGTAGATTGAATTTGGGTCAATTGCAGGTATTAGTGTGTTGGAGCATTGGATCAAATTGATTTTATGAAAGGGTACCTAGAATAATTCTAAAAAAATTGTATATATTGATGGCTGATTGACATATCATCTATTCACTATACCAATTGTAGGAAAAGTGAATTTTTTATAAATATTATGAGCTGATTTGTATTTGAAGCCTAGAAAATGTGGTTCTAATATTTTGGGAGATAGAATAACCAATTTTCTATAAGTTTTACTCAAGGAAACCTTAGAGATCTCAATCAAGGGATAGAATGAGGGAAAGAGATCTACAATATTTATTAAAGACTAAATAGGGGTTAACCACCAAGCTAGGTCCTGGAAAGATAAGAAATGTAAATGATATGCAAGACTTGAATAAATGACCTAGAAATGAAATCAAATCAGAACAACAAACTGGAAAAGTATAGAGGTGCACCTGGAAACTATAGAGGCTTGAATGAAGGTCTCAAATCCTGAAAAAACTAATTTTTGATGCACACTAGTATTCATATGCTAGTACCTAGGCGATTTAGTCCTAGTTTAGGGTTTCAGGCTAAAACCAAAATCTAGAACTGTTGAATGAAGATATATAGAAAATGCCTAAAAAATCCATTATGAGGGTTGCTATGAAACTTTGGTATCCTCTTAAGTTCTCATGTATCTTGTCTCCTACTAAATCCCTGAGTTTGAATCACTAAATTACAACCTGTAGGTGACTTTCCATATTCTTGCAAGTAAGGTGACAACTTTAACAACTCTGCAACCTTGAAAAATTTTCTCCAATCTTGCTCTTCAATGAATCTTCAACCTAGATCTAAAAATCACACATCAAAGAGAGGGAAAAATTTTGTTTTGTTAGTGGATAGGTGTTTTCCTTGGTCAAACCCCATTTTGGTAATCAAACCTTGAAATGAAATCAAATAGAATGGAGGAATGATGAATGAACAAATATGCAATGATGCAACTCACCAAACCCTTGAAATAAAGGCTACAATATTATAAGTAATGGCTAGCATGAATGCAGATCTTGAATCTTTGCTTGACTGATATGGATCTTGACTTGAATACTTGCTTGAATCATAAAACCCTACATCAAAATGGTTAGCTCAAAAACAAACATGATGCCAAAAACTATTAAAAATGGACAATAAGGATCTTAAGAGAAAGCATTAGCATAATGCAGCCCAAAAATTTTGGGAGAGTTGGGGTGCAAATCAGGGCCATGTCTAGCATAGACCTACCCACTTGAACATGTTGGCATTGACGGTTTGGCCCCATGAAGAACATTTTTTTTTTTTTTGGCTACCTTGCAACTTGACATTACATGTATCTAACAATTTTTGGGGCAGATAAATTTTTTTATCATGGTCAAATAACTTGGAGATATAAAAAATGAGAGAGGTTATTGTATAGGGACCCTACACGACCTTATACTTGTTGACAATCAGATATGCACCCTTTGTTAGATTTGCAAAATCAGACTATCTGTTGAAACATGGAAACTTTTTTCAAATGTGGGTGATCTTATGTGAAAAGAGAATCTCCAGAGTGAGCTGGTTCTCTGAATGAAAATCCTATTCTAAATATTTTTTTAGGAAAAGGGAGAGAGAATAACTGAAGTTAAAATCTATGACTTAAAATAATTTTCAGAACTTGATAATGACTTAATGATGATTCTAGTTTTTTCTCACAAACAGCTTTCAAAAAACACAATATCTCACAACCTCTCATGAACAATTAACACAAATAATTTGCATGAAGATTTGATTTTAATACAACATGCAACTTGTATCTTTGAACTTTTACATCAAGAATTATAGTCTTAGGACATAACACAAATTCTATAAACAAAAATCATAATATAATATCAAACTGAAACTATAAGTAGACACAAAAATGAGAAGTAGGAATGTTGTTTTATTCAACTGTAGGAGTATGCCCAAAATATGAAACTGAGTACAAGGAAGTTTACAAGCTCAAAAATGTCTATGAGCAAGAAACTAAAATCTGAACTAGAAAAAAACTTGCACAACTGGTATTTGATACATGATAAATGTAGTGCAGACATCACTTAAGCACATGCAGAAATAACTATTCTTTCACTTTCAAATATAACAATATTTTAATCAGCTCCACCAATTGAGCTGTAGCAAAAAATTGTTAACATTTTGGTGATTTTCGCTAAATTCTTGCCAGCTAAGCATTAGATCAGTTGCCTTTTAAAAATCTATTGGTCACGAAGTCAAATCTTCCCCTTCCAAAACTCATAAAACTTGAACAACACTCCAAACAATAGCAAAACAAAATAAAACAATGCAGAAAGAAAATTATCAGGCCCTGGTGGCCAACAGAACATGCGCAACAACGCTTAGAGAAAAGAAAACTAGTGAAGGAAATGTGTATAATGCACTTATTTGCAGAAAATACTCTACTTATTTACACTAACCAGTGAAAAGGTACTCAAACAAAACCATTTACGGGTTTTGAAAAAATAACTGCCTCTTCTAATCAACCAAGGATACTTTGCATGCTCACAATTTTGCACTAAGAGATGAAAAATGAAGATACTCCCTGCACATTGTTGTACTACAACTTGTAAATTACAATCAGAGGCATAGATCATGTGAATCTGACCAAGCTTACCTCTAGTTTTCCCAGAATGAATAAGTGGGATTTGCTGCTCCTCGACTCCAACCTCATTCTTAGGTGTGCTAGAAATTGTTTGGATCTTGCCAACATCCCTGGCTAGATCTCTAATGGGGAAGCATCTCAAAAGGATGAAGCCTAAACTTGCACCACTAGTTATTTGCTAGTTACCTACTACTTCAATCTCATCCTTATGATGAGGATCATTTGAAAACATATCACCCAACCTTGCACAAAACTCATCAATTATATTAGTGAACAAATCCTCATTAGACCCATCATTATCTGTATTCATAATAGGATTTGTGGTGTCCTCCTAACTACTTTCTTGAAAACTTGGAAAGATATCAAGACCCCTACCTTGGACAACAGTGTCAGGATTTTGCTCAGCTCGATCTTGTTCTATTTGAACTATTGTATCACGCTTATCAAGGTTTTGACATTCGATAGCCATGTTATCCCCACCTCGAGTTAAGACACCCCCTGTTGTCTCCTCAAGTTGCTGCTCCACACTTTCTCCCTCAAAAGATGAATGTTTGGTATCTAATCTTGAAACAAAAGCTTCCAGGTCATCCCAAAACATGTCGTTTTCCCTCTCACTTTTAGTTTCTTGTGGAGGAAGACTATTTTCCACCTCACTATAGCTCTTCTAAGGTATCAAAACATTAGAATTTTGAAATTCTTCCTATTGTTCGAGAGTTGGTATGGATGTAATATGAGATGTTCTTTCTTCACTATCCACAAAAAATGGTAATTCATTGAAAAGATCAGTCAGAATTTGAGAATTTCTAATTTTTCCTTTATCTAGCATCTGTTGCTCCTCAAACACACCCTCCTCTCTCTCTCTCTCTTGCAGCAAGTGCTCCTAATGTTTTGGGTCTTCTTCTTCATTGTACCAACTAGATACCTTGAAATAGTCATCTATATTTTGCTGCTCCAATGAACCAACCTTCTCCACACATGCAACATTCTTAGATTCAGCTGAGAAAAAGGTGCAACCAAAAGCAACCTCCTACTTGGTATGTTGTAGCAATTGTTCTTTTGAACACTTTTCATCATCCTCCACAAAACAAGGCTCTTCTCATTCAATCTTCTGTTGCTGCAAACGATATTCCTCCATAGCTATATGCAATAAATTTACTCTTCTAGCTTCTTCCATGGCTAATGATGAGTCATTTTCCAAGACAATAGATCTATTCTCATAAAGGTGAAAAGTGTCAGGACAATCAGATTTATCTGGTTGGGAAACTTGGGGAATTTCTAGAGTTTCCTAGAGGAAAAAAGGTTGCTTCCTAATGGACTGGTCTTGAATGTTCACAGGCTTCTCAGAAAAACCAAAAATTCTGAAAGTTGGGATTTTGATTTTCTAGGGAGTTTGTTTGCATTCAAAACAAATTTCTTGAAGAGGAAAAGACTCTACAATTGACTGGTTTTGAAGCATAACAAGTTAAGGATGTTCCAACCTAGGTTCTTGGAAAGGTAAAGAATCTCTAAAGCCATGAATTTTGATCTTAGGAGGGTTAAGAGGCTCATTTTTCATAAAACTTGGAAATTTAAACTCACGAACCTCTTCTTGAATAGGATGTCCCAACATGGTAGGAGTTGTTTGGGCTTCATTCCTTTGAAAATGAGCGAGCAAAAGCTCTATTTGTGCAGTTGCCTCCCTCTCCAAATCCTCCTCAAACTGTGTTCTTTAGGCCTCTAACTCCTGCTCATGAAGATAGGCTTGATAAGCCAACTCCTCTTGGTACTGATTATACTCATGCTGCTTCTTGATCTCCTCTAGCTGACTCATGTAATAAAGTAGCATGTTCTTTATGCTTGCAATCTCCCCCTGGTAATTATATTGGGCATGCTGATTTTGAGAAGCCAAGGAATTGAATCCAATAGAATGATTATACCGATATGGCTGATATGGAGGTGGACAAGCAGGGCTCTCATGATATGCCAGATGATATGATGCATGGCCATGAAATATTGACATATCTATTCATTCATAAGTTGGAAAACAACAAAGTTAGGCTGTTCAAATAAAACAACACTTGATCTGCGTGCAAAAACCAAGAATGGAGTCATCGGGTATATGTAAAAACCTCTAAAAGGCTGAATAAAATCACTGCATACGCCAAACAACAACTTTAGAATATTGAAAACTTCTCTGATATAGATTTTCAAAGTCCCACCAGGCATGCCAAAGGGATAGAGAATAGTGAAATTAAAATCTATGACTTAAAATGATTTTTAGGACTTGATAATGACTTAATGATGATTTTGGTTTTTTCTCACAAGCGACTTTCGAGAAAACACAATATCTCACAACCTCTCATCAACAATTAACACAAATAATTTGCATGAAGATTTGATTTTAATACAACATGCAACCTGTATCTTTGAACTTTCTGCATCAAGAATTACAGTCTTAGGACATAACAAGGATTTATAAACTGAAACTACAAGTAGACACAAAAATGAGAAGTAGGAATGTTGTTTTATTCAACTGTAGGAGTATGCCCAAAATCTAAAACTGAGTACAAGGAAGTTTACAAGCTCAAAAATGTCTATGAGCAAGAAACTAAAATCTGAACTAGAAAAACACTTGCACAACTGGTATTTGATACTTGATAAATGTAGTGCAAACAACACTTAAGCACATGCATAAATAATTGTTCTTTCACTTTCAAATATAACAATATTTTAATCAGCTCCACCAATTGAGCTGTAGCAAAAAATTGGTAATAGTACCTTCAAAAAAATGTTTCTAAGTGCCATGGTTTTCGAGAAATAACTTGAAAAAGTCTGTCAATTTTTGGAATTTAGGGCTCTTAAGAGAAAGTGTAGGTATAATATTTTGAGAAGTTGTTGAGATGATTTAACATTGTTGTCATTGATGTCAAAACATGGGATCCAGAAGGTTGTGCTCTAGATGATATACCAAAATGATCTATCCTATCAAGTGCTATGATGTTATGTAGTATGGATATTTTCTTTGATCTAGATATGGCAATACTTCTTTTTGAGACATTCATGGAAGAAAGTCAATGCAAAATAATGAAGTCTAATCTTTTGTTGTTGGATGTTGTGCTCAAAGCTTACTTTGGGTAACCTTAATTTATATCCGGACATTCATGTAGCATGTTACAAGCTTTGGTATGCCAAATTGTGTTTCTCTGGTTGATACTAAAATTGATGATAATCAAGATTTGTCTTGGTTGTGGCATTCCCATAGGCTCCGAAATATATTTCATGTAATTCAAAGTTTTCTACCTTTTGATAATTATGTTATGTAATGAACCTATCTTATGTATGACCTATTTATGGGTCCCTTGGTAACGTGGTAAGAAGATCTTTATGTACACCCTATCTTTTGGGTCTGGTGCTAGTGTGCAAAGCTTTACTAAATATTTCAAGGTTGTTCTTCATGCCGACATGTTTTGTGGTGATCTAATTCAAATTGTGTTTGGTTGACTTAGAAGACTATGAAGAAATTGTGTATGGCCGAACTAGGAAATTATGAAAGCGTGGAATGGTATAAGTAAAAGTTGTTTTTGTTCGATGAAATAAGAAGTGTAGTGTATGGTGCGTGCAAGTAGATAAAAGGGTGCAAAGGAAGAAGTAATCTTTTTTGCAGAGGTTGTGCGAGGAAGGTGTGTAGAAGATTCTTGACCGAATCTGTTGTAGACAGTTATTGTGCTCTTAATTGGACTAAATTCATGCCTATGTAGATGCAACTTCATCAGTTCACTTTTTTCAGTGAGACTATTTTGTAATCAAATGTTTATGTATTAATCAGGTAGTGAGCCCACTGACAGTGAGCCTTTCTCTTTTGGAAATGATCCTTTTTATCTTTGGTTGTAATAGTCGGACAATGAGCGCATTGACAGTGAACCTTACCTACAGTGAGAAATTTGGCAGTGAGCCCTTGTAAAAATCACCTTAATCAATGCCACCTTAACCGATGTTCTATAATTGAGAATTAGAATTCTCCACGGCTTTTCCCTTCTTGGGTTTCCACATAAATTCTGGCATTTAATATGAATGGTGTTGTTGTGTGCTTTCATGTTCATATCTATTTGATTATTTTTTGATTGATATAAGCCTACTCCAGATTAATTAAAGAAAAGAAAATTGTTTTAGGATAACTGATTCACCCCCTCTCAGTTATCCAGACTGTTCAAAAATTGGTATCAAAGCTTGGTCCCTTGGAGATAGAGCTTAACCACTTAAGGGAGATCTTGGTAGTTTGAATAGATGGCAGGAGCTTATCACTTTGAGGAAGAATTGAAGATAATGTTAGATGATATGGAAAGCATGATATCTGAAAATGAAGAATAGAAAGAAAACCTCAAGGAGGAAAACACTTGTATCACAAAGCTAAGGGGTATGTGCAGGATCATCATGGAAAAAACAAGCCCTTAATTGGCAAAAAAATTAGAAAAATCAGAGTTAGGCAACTTGACGTAAAAAATTGAGTAAGTTATCTATATTATTTCAAAAATATGTAAAAATAGAATTTGTAGCAAATTGAATGTCGTTTCTAAACTACTAGGTTTATTTATAAAAAAATAAAATCTATTTGGTGAAAATTTTAAATTTCAATGTAGTAGTACTTAAATTTGGGGGAAAAATAAAGAAGTAGGTCATTTTTGATACACCTAACCACAATAAAATGATAATATTTATAAGAGTTTAGATATAAGTAGAGGACTCATGTCTGGATGTGATGCATATTTTTTTATAATTTTTTTCTAATTAAATAATTAATTATGAATTTTTTATTACAACTTTTAGAAAATATAAAAACTCATCTGTCTAACCACCTTAACTTGGTCAAAACTTCATGAAATTCAAATTTTTTTTTTAATCCTATAGTACATGAAACATAGAATGTGATGCATGTTTTGTATTCAAAAAATGTGATACTGTTTGAAAGCTATAGAATTTTTTCAATCATCCTATCAATCAGGACTTTAGTCGTAATTCAAATAAAAAATGAATAATAATTATTTATTAAATTCAAAGTAAAGCATAATTTATATTGGTGGAAAGCTGAGAATCTCCTTAAAAAACCCTTTTCGTTTCATCAATTTTTGGTAAAAAATAAGTCATCAGCCACGTACCCTACACATACCCATCATATCGCCACTTTTTGGCCCATCATGATCCTACACATACCCTAAGGGAGAAAATATAGAAATTCAAAGCAAGACACAAAGAGGTTAGCCAAGAATTAAAGGAGTCAAAGGAAAGTATTGTGAATTTAAAGTAGAAACTAGATGAATGCAAGAAGACTAAAGAAAATCTCAAAGATACTATCAAATAGAAAATGGAAGAATGGAAGAAGACTAAAGAAAATCTCAAGGATACCATCAAACATAAATCAGAAGAAAATGAGAAGTTAGATCAAGAGTTAAGAAGGCTAAAAACAGAAGCAAGAGTATGTGAAAGTACCATAATTCTAGATCAACTCTTGTCCCTACAAAAATGTCACAAGGATAAGGGAGGACTTGGCTTCACCAGTGGAAACTCAAATCAGAACACTAAGGGTGAAGACAAAGTAGTTGAAGCTGAAGTGAGATCTAGTGCAACAAGCAAGTTACAAAACTCTAAAACACCTAAAAGACCTTCGGTCATGCAACCAAATGCTCAAAGGTACTTATCATTTAATGACTATTATTTTATATGAAATTTTTTTGGACATAAGGTTGTAGAGTGTAGAAGCAAGAAGGAACCAAGTACTCAATGCTTTAATTGTCATAAGTTTGGTCACAAAGCAAATCATTGCAAAATTGAACTATCTAATCTGGCCAAAAGGAATGGAATGAATAATCTCTTTCATGGTAATTTCTATTTATTTCATGGTCATGGTCACAAAGCTAATCAGTACAGATCTAGGGTTCACTCAGTTAAGATAGGACAAAGATGTTACAAGTGCAGTCAACCCAGACATTATGCTAACACATGTAGATATGTTGCTTCAGAAAATACTGAAAATAGAAAGGTTGAAGAATCAGGTGAATCTAAGAAGAAGACCATCATGGCGTGGAAGAAAAAGGAAATGAGTGTGAAGAACTATTTTGTGGTACCAGATCTCGGTACAAGCCCTACTAGAATCTAAGCCAACTGCCTTGGTTCAAACGGAGTTTTGCAATGCATATCCTGTCGGTTCCCCTTCTCAGAAGTTATATTGATGTATTTTCAACATGACTAAGTTTAATATGGTTGGTGATATATGATGAAGCCTAATCTAGCTAATTGAAAAGTGAAGTACAATTGATGGCATCATCGATGTAAGTTTTTGGTGGCAAGTTCATCATAAGCAATTAAGGTTAAAAGGTGGAGTTTTCAAAACATTTCTCATAGTTTGCAAAGAAGAAGAAGTTTCACAGAGCAATAAAAGATTGAAGAAGATAAGCGTGACGATGGAATCCATTGATAGAGAATCGGATGGCAGTATTCTGCTAAGGATGAAGGGAGTAGAGTTGGATGAATTTGATCATTCAAAGATGAAGGAAATCGAACTAGGGTTGAAGATTGATGAATTGTAGAATGTAAGTGCTTTGGGTATGGATTTATCGGGAGAATTTCCTTGGTTTGCCAACAAAGAGTCTATCTTGTTCCTATTGAGTCGATTCAAGGATGGCAACATTGTTTTGGACAAACCCTATCCGATCACTAAAGAAGCCATTAAAGCTATTACTGAATTCTGCAGTGTTGGTGACCTCCCTGGGAATAAAATGGTGAAATACAAAGAAGTGGAGGAACTTACTAGTATCGACAAAGACCCCCAAGCTCTACTAATAAATACCATTACTAGTCCTATAGTGAGGTAAGTTTCTTACTGTGTCACTTACAAAATCTAATTTTGAAATCGTGAAGGTTCTACTTCGGCTATTGTTGTGTATCTTGCACATAATATGGTGAAGGAAAATAAGTAGTTTGACTTGTGTAGTCTAATAATGGAAAACCTAATTGAGAATTTTAGAATGTCTTTAGTTGAGAGTTATCCTTTTTGGTTTGGGTCTCTACTCATATGTTTAGCATTCTGCTTTTTGAGTTTGCTACCATCAAAGGAGAATGTTCAATGGAAGTCTGACATCCCTATTGAAAAGAAAGTTCACATGTATCTAGAATGTATGGAAGATAAAGTGACTCCATGCAAAGTATATTTCTCATCCTTGCAAATGAATTTGTGCTCTGGTGTGATAGTGTCTAGTCAAGTTGAGGAGGGTTCCTCCTCCGATAAGAAGGAGTTAGAGGTTGTCATTAGCGGTTTCCCTCTGGAAACTAAAAGGAGGAAAATTAACACAAAGGATGCCATTTCTATCTCAGAAGAGAAGGAGAAGGAAGAAAATTCTTTGCCTAGATCTAACTCTTTCGATCTAGATGAAGTTCATTCGGTGTTGGATAGAGGTGATATGATAAATATTGGTGAAATGTGGTATGCTTGCTCTCCGGTTAGTAGGCTTAGAATTGATGATTCCTTGGTTGATTATCTATTCAAAAAGGGTATTACTATTTTAGATGTTTCTAACTCGTTACTGGATGAGTTGGTAGAAATTGTTTTATGATATCTGATTTACCCCCTCTCAGTTATTCAGACTATTCAACAATTGGTATTAAGAGAATTCATTAAGGAGATGTGTCAAACAATATAGCCTAGAATAATCTGGCATGTTGGGGTGTGAAACAAGACCTTTCCTAGCATAAACCTTCCCACTTGGAGCTGTTGGCATTGTCAGTTTGGTAGCAGGATGAACAAAACAAAAATTATGCCACCTTGTAACTTTCTCTTCAATGCATTTGATGCCTTTTTTAATGTGTGAAAACTTGTCACCATGACAAAATGGATTGAATATATGAAAAAATAAGAGAGGTTATTGTAGAGGGACCCTACGTGACCCTATAACTTTAGGTTTTATTTTTTAAGTGCTATAGATTTTGAGAAACATCTTGTTAAAGCTTGCCACTTTTTGGTAGTTAGGGCTCTTAAGAGAAAGCATTGGTATAATGTAGCCAAAAATGTTCAAGAGATTTGGGGTACAGAATAAGACAATTCCTAGCATAGAAATTCCTACCCAAACATGTTGGAATTGATGGTTTGGCCCCACAAAGGATAGAACAAAAAATAGACTACCTTACAACTTGACATTGCATGTATCTAGAAATTTTTGGGATAGTAGAAAAACTTTCATCACAACCAAATGACTTGGAGATATGAAAAAATGAGATATGTTATTATAGAGAGACTTGAGAAACCTTGTACCTTCAAACGAAACATTTCTAAGTGTCGTAGTTTCCAAGAAATAACTCATTAAAGTTCACCAATTTTTGGAATTTAGGGCTCTTAAGAGAAAGCACCAATACAATATAGCCTGGAATGATCCAACATGTTGGGGTGAAAAATAGGAGCTTTCCTATCATAAAATTTCCCACCCAAATGTGTTGGCACTATTGATTTGACCACATGATGAACATAACAAAAATCATGCCACCTTGCAACTTTCTATTTGATGCATTTGATGCTTTTTCAATATGCAAAAACTTGTCAGGTCCATGACTAAATGGATTGGAGATATGAAAATATGAGAGAGATTATTGTAGAGGGACCCTATGTGACCCTATACCTTTAGAAAAAACATTTATAAGTGCCACATTTTTTTAGAAATAGCTTGTCAAAGTTTTCCACTTTTTGGTAGTTAGGGCTCTTAAGAGAAAGTGATAGTACAATGTAGCTTGGAACGACCCGACATGTTGGGGTGTGAAATAGGATCTTTCCTAGCATAAACCTACCCACCCAAACATGTTGCAACTCTTGATTTGGCTGCACAATGAATAAAATAAGAAATATGCCACCTTACAACTTTCTCTTCAATGTATTTGACACTTTTTTTAACATACAAAAAGTTGTTACCATAACCAAATAGATTAGAGATATGAAAAAAAAGAGATTTTATTGTAGAGGGACCCTACATGATCCTACACCTTTAGAAAAAATGTTTCTAAGTGCCATGATTTCTAAGAAACAAATCGTCAAAGTTTGCCACTTTTTGGCATTTAGGTCTATTAAGAGAAAGCATCAGTACAATGAAGCTTGATACAATACGACATGCTAGGGTTTGAAACATGACCCTTTCTAGCATAAACCCACCCACCCAAAATGTGTTGGCATTGTCGGTTTGGTTGCACAATGAGCTAATTGGAAATGCAATATTGCAAATTTTCATTGAATGTATTTGATGCTTTTTTCAATGTGTGAAAAGTTATCACCACAGACAAATAGATTGGAGATATGAAAAAATAAAAGAGGTTATTATAGAGGGACCCTACATGACTCTATAATTTTAGAAAAAATATTTCTATGTGCTAGGGATTTCAAGAATTAGCTCATCAAATTTTACCACTTTCTGGCACTTAGGACTCTTAAAAGAAGCATCAACACAATATAGCCTAGAACAATCCAACATGCTAGCATGCAAAATAGGACCTTTCCTAGCATAAAACCACCCACCTAAACATGTAGGAGTTGATGGTTTGGGCCCATGATGAATGAAATAAAAGTTATGGAACATTGCAACTTTTCATTGAATGCACATTTGACAATTTTTAAAACAATTGAAGACTTATTTCCGTGATCAAATGGATTGAAGTCCTGAAAAAGTGAGAGAGGTTATTCTAGATTTATCCTACATGAACTTGTAGGTATACACAAAAAAATTCTAAATTCCACACATGAGTTGATAATGAATGTAAAACAATCCTACTAAACTTAGGAGATCCTAAATGAATCTAGGAAAATCCTAACAAACCTAGGTCAGTCCTAATGAACCCAAGTTAGTCCTAATGAGTGTAGGGAATTCCTAAAGAATGTAGGAAAGTACTCAATAATGTAGTTTAATTCAATAAACACACTTACAACATACTAGTAGTCTAATTCTTCTAGACTTGGATAAGGCTATATAATGCATAAATAGGGTTATGTTTTGAAGCCTAGACTTGGACAAGGCTATATTATGCATCTTGGTAGATAATATAGTGTTGCACCATGCAAAATTATCCTAGACACTTCCATGCCATACAATTCAATCCATGTGACATGGCCTCATTTCTGAAAGGTTTTAAAAGACACATGGCAATAAATCATAGATCACATTTAGGCTATAAAAGGCATATGAGACTAAGAAATCAAACATGATCTCATTCTTTTGCTACATGTATAACCAATTTTTAAAGTGTATAAATGTACCAAGTGGTTCAAATAGAAAGATATAAGTACTACTACAAATTTTGGGTCCTCATACATACATTAATCGGGGCTAAGAAAATTATTAGAACATCTTAAACCATTTAAGATACCAATTTATGCATAAAATATTTATATAAATTAATCTCTATAAGGCCATGAGGTCAGATAAAATATCATCAAAATTTCATACAATACCATCATGGGGGAACACAAATATAATCAAAATATCATACAATACCAACATGAGGGTGCACAAAATATAATAAAATATCATATAATTCCATGAGGCCAATGTATTGTCTCTTAGTCTACAAAATATCATTGATACATATAGCTACACCAAAAATGTTATCTATGTTCCATGTACAGGCATACTGAATGTGTTCATATATGAATATTAACCACTATTCCTAAAACATTGGCCTTTTTTTTCCCTACTATACATTAAACTTCGGTCATTTGTAATATTCAGTGTCTTGCATCATTTTGATCTCTTATGCTCTTCACTATTTTGTACCCCAACATATACATACAAAATATAAAATAAGATACTATGCCAAAGTCAAGAACTATAAAAATTATTTAAAATGATGCATATATTATAAACACACTTCCACCATATTGGTCTAAGTCTAATTCTTCTTACCTACAATGCTCAATACCATCTAGAGATGTTTATCCTCACACAAGGGTGTTTACATCCATGTACAACATAGCAAAGACATATTTATCAATTATTTTTGATAGGTCTACTAATATCAATTGATACAAAATAAACATTACTAAACATATATATTCATACTCATACTTGAGTTAAGTACATCGATAATGAAATTGTTGCACTAACACCAACTTCCAAATTTTCTCTTATGCCAAGAGGTGTGTGACTATTGTATTCATTGAAACTAAACTAAAAATAATGGCTCTAGGAAAATTCATTGCCACCAATTCACTGATGGAAAATTCACCGTCAACAATTTATCGTGGGAAAATTCATCACCACCAACAATTCATTGCCATGGAAAATTAACTGCCAAAAATTCATGCAATTAATTTTTAGCATGGTGAATTGTCACGGCGGTGAATTGTTGGTGGTGAATTTTCTGTCGATGAATTACTAGTAGTGAATCTACTGTACATGCCAAAAATAATAGATTAAACTCAAAAGTTCACAAATATATATAAACAATAAATTTGAAATTTACAAAAATAAACTTAAATGTGTTATAATATACCTGTGCAAATCCTATTTCATAAGAATCCATGGAAACATATGTACTAGATGATGATACGATTCCCATCTATTCAATAAAAGTTGTATTTGAAAATACTAAACATTATTTTGAATAGAAAGTATTACTTTATTTTGATATATTATACAAATTTTACCTTTGATATTGATGCAAGTGTACAAGTTGTTGCAAGAATGCTCGATGATGCACCACCCTCTAGCATTATACCCTAAAATTTCATAATGTTTGCATCAATTTAATTCAATTCTATAGTTAAAAATCTATTTAATTTATAATTTTTAAGTATTTAATAGATAAAATGTTATAAATTCAAATCAACATACCTGCATTTGACCAACATACACATTTAGCAAATCATCTTTCATCACTGCATTATCTAATGCACCACCTTGATGACCCCCACTACTCCCATAACATCTATATTGGCAATGAGAACACAAATGGGAGGTGGAGCCATCTACACCCTCTGCATCACTATCTTTCCCAAAGAATAGATTACAACAATTTGAGCACATATGAGAGCTAAGGGTACTAGAATTAGATGGTTGAGATGCTCCATCATCCTATGAGGCAAAAGGTTTGGATATTTGTGTGCCATTATCTATAAGGGTGTCTATCAGGATAGCAATTGCATGGGGAGTCTTCACCTCCATACTCTCCTTGATGTCTACTAGTACCATCACATGATTTAAACATGCCTTTGTTGTATTGTTTCTTCGATATTCATGGTTATCTACTTGACGAGTTCCTAGTCTATTTTTAGCAAAGCCCCCACCTTTACCATCAAACTCCCTCATATCAAAATAATTTGGAATTTGATGAAGGATAAACTCATAGTATAGTTTTATAAGAAAATAGAGTGACACCTCATAATTATTACATGTAGTTTGGTCAAAGACCATCCACCACCTATCCCAAAAATTATTTCTTATCTCATCATGATTACACCAATGTATTGAAAACCTCTTTGAATTTGGAGGAATAGGTTCATTGGCTCTAGGATCCATAAAAAGAAAACATATATTTTCTTTTCTTATGTCTTTCTTTTTCACTTCATCATAAGACAATTTTATTGCATAAAATTGACAACATGAATCTCTATAAGTTTTATATTCATTTATTTTATTTGTGACTGTGTCAAAATTTATCATTATTGCTTCCAATGTTGAGGCAAGGGATAGGTGATGCTGGTTTGATGTTGAACTCCACAATTTTGAAAATAATTTAGAAATTACAACTTTTTTTTGTTATAGATTCCCTAACAAATCCTCTTGGATTTGTTCAAGGTTTATTGGAAGGGTTGGAGTAGGGTTAGACATCCTACTTGGTTTTCCTTAGGTAATTCATCATTTAAATTTGGTTGTGGCTTAGGGTTCATATCATCTGTTATATAATTTAAAAAAATTGATAAAAATAATCTATTTTTTCAAATACAAACAAATTTAAATGTAATGCCAAAAAAATAGCACTTACCTATTTTTTGGCATGGCATTGTGAGGCTAGGTTGCAAAGGGAAAAAGCACATCTAGATTATGTTGGGTTGAGGTAAAGAAAAATGTTGTAGAAAATGCAGGCTACTAGTGAGAAAAATGGATAGGTTTTTCCTTTTTATAACTTTATTGGGCAAAAAATGTACACATTTTGCTTTCATAAAAACACGTATGCATTTTTCTTTCATAAAAAATCATATATGTTTTGTTTTCATAAAAATGCGTAAGTGTTTTGCTTTCATAAAGAAAATTTGCATGTTTTTTGTTCAAATAATATGCTCATATTATGGATTGGATTTTTCAAGCCATAACATGAGCACGTTATTTGAATTTCTTTAAAATGAGCACATTTTTCTCATTTTTGGGCATTTGGCCACTTTTTTGTGCCCCATCTTGTTGCACATGCCCTAATTTATAGTAATAAGGAGAAATCTCTCATCACTTTCTCCAAATGAATCATTTTCTTAGTATTTCTTCATGATACATAAGAGATTCAACTAGGCGATCAAACTGAGGTGTAGTCAAATCCTTTCTTTCTTCAATGATTGTAGAAGCATGGTTCTACCTTGGTGTTAGAGACCTTAACATATTTTTAATTACAACCTCTTTATTCATAATTTCTCTAAGAGTATCCATCTTATTGACCACATATTTTACTCTCACATAAGTCACTCACATTAGCTTCTTGTATCTTTAAATTCTCAAATTATCTTTTCAACGTTTGCAGCTTGACAACTTTGACTTGATCACTACCTTAGTAAGATTCTTGTAGATTCTTCCACGCATCCTCAATTTTCATTGCACCTATAATTTTGAAAATAGATTCTTATCTAAGTATGAAATAAAGCTAAATAGTTCTTATTATTTTCCTCTTTCTTAGTTGTTCTATCATTTGCTACAAAAGTGGTCCAATCAATTGGTTCTTTATAACCTATTTCTACAATTTCCCATAAATATTTTCTTATTGAAAAAATCATCTTGATGCTCCAATAATCATAATCATTACCATTAAATTTAGGAATGGGAAAATAACTAATGTTTGACAAGATTATCTCAAAATAATAACTTTCTTTGGTTAACAAATGAAGATTTTATATAGGCCCAAAAAACCAATAACAAAAAATATAATAGAAAAAAATAGCAATAACAAATAGAATCACTTACAACAATGAACAAAACAAATAAACTTACACAAATTACTAATCAATAACATGTATTAATTTTGAGAGATTGTTACATAGTATTTTTTTGAGGCTTACACAAATAGCACAAAAGATAAATATTAAGAGTCTACAACCTCTAAAAAATAATAGTTTGAAGCATCTAAAAATATTAAAAATTAATAATAATATATTTCCCTTACATGCATTTATGCATGTAGTAAGGATTAATTGTGTCTTTAAAAAACATTTAAAATAACACTCATAAAAATTTCACATGATAGTGAATTGCATCAATGACATGGCAAATCTTGTATTGCATGGTAGATCTCACATCACTTATCAACACATCATCCTTCTACATATAAGAATTAGATTGGATGCACACCCATAACATTAAATGTAAGATATGTGTTGAATGGAGTATATCAATAATAGTGACCATATATTAAAGTCTTATGATATTTATAGAGTATTGAAACTTATAGGTGGTTACATGAGAGAAAAATATATCTTCTAACTATTCTATTATTTGTTATGGATTTACTTTCTATTTTCACACATAATTTGAAAATATAGACTATATTGTATTTAAAATATAAAAGATTGAGTAAGAAAATAATATCTTATATTTTGATATAACTATTGAATTAAGTTTGAAATTTTTCTTAAAAATTCTTTCCATTAAATTCATAAATAAAGATAGTTAAATGAATAAAGATATTTAGAATTAAGATTCTATTGTATAATTTTTATAACAAACTCACTGATTCATATTTCATGAGTTTGATTCAAAAACTATGTAGTTGAATTTTGATACTAATATCATAACTTAACACATTATGAAAAATACTGACTATTTCAAAAAAAATCAAACTAACTCCAAATCTAGAACTGTCTTTGAACTTTTCTTTATATTCTTTGTAAGAATCTCTCAATGATCTGATTAATGTTTTTTATATCTCTTCAAAGCTAAAGAAAGATAGTTTAATTGTTCTGTGAATAAAAATCCACAGGCTTGAAAATGGTAAATCCAAGCATCTTAAGCAAAACAAATGCATTCAATTGCAGTGCACTATATCAACGTATTTTGGTTCCAAATTGGTGGAGGCCATTCAACTGATAGGGCTCTCCAGAGCCACAGAGAACACTACTTACTATATCAAGTTGGAGGAGCACTTTTGCTTTTGAACTGATAAGCAAAGTTAAAGATGTTTCCTTTGTCATTATGCACAAGATTCATTTCCAGAGATGACTCCTTATGTCATAAATGGTATATGAGATATGAAAACATTGATTTTTATTTCTTTTATTTAAAAAAATTTCTAGGAATATAGATGATATTATTTTCTAAATAATAATAATTGAAAGGAGGGAATATCAATTGTGATATGAGCATATATAAATTTGTTATTATATTATAATCTTTATCAATATAGATATTATTTTTTAAATAACAATTTGAAGGAAGGAATATCAATTATGATGTGGGTATACACAATTTGTTATATTACAATATAGATATTATTTCTTGAATAAGAATAATTCAAAGGTATGAACATCAATTGTGATGTGGGTATACATCAATTTGTTATTATATTACAATCTTATCTCTCTCTTTCATGTTGTCTCTTTATTTTTTGTTATATATGTGGTTGGGTATGTTGTCATTTTAGTTATATTTTTCTCTAGAATTGATTGGCTTGCTAAAATAGGAGGATGTGGTGAAGTACAAACACAACTATAGTATGGATTAAAGTAAAGAGATGACCTTCTTATATAGATGGAAAATGAGGTTGTGAGAAAAGAATTGTTCAATAAATTGGTAGTAGATTTTTTCAATAATCATTTAACATTTTTTATTAATTAATTGATGATTTTATTGGACCCTTATTTCTAAAATACAAATGAATGTTTGGTCTCTAGGCATGTAAAACATGCATTTTATTAATGTTAGATGAAAGCACAATTATTAAGGTGGATTATTAGGGTAATTGAACCCAAGTCTTCATTGTGCTAATATTCCAAACAAGAAAAAAAGGTACAATCTCTAGGCATGCAAAACATGCACTTTCTCAATACTACATGAGAGCACAATTATTAAAGAAAGCTACTAGGAAGTATGTAGATCACATAGTAATTATGTGTCAGCAAAAATGACTTAAGATAGCAAAAGCTCAATACATAATTCTAGGTAGCAAACATACCCAAGTTGTCTATTTTTCTATATCAAGACAATTCAAATTTGCACATCATCCAAGTTATTTATTCTCCATTATGCTAGAACTAAGTTCATTCCCTATTCACATTTTCTTTTCCATAATAACATTTATAATTATTCTTATTTATCATATCCACCTCTCATTGATTTTATTTAAATTAATCAATATTTAATTGTTTAAATTTATTTAATTAGCTTATCTAAAATTTAAGGAAAGATTATTTTCCTTTCTAGTAAGATAAAAGAAAGATTAGAGAACCACTTACACAAGCTTTTAAATTTTAAATCAAATTTACATCAAATAAATAATTTAAATGAAATATTTTTTCATTACTAAAAGGTTGTAATTCAATTGGTTGAGAGTAATTGGTAAGGGTGATGGCATGTTCCTTAATTTGACCATGCACAAAAGTTCAAATCTCCTAGAATTGCAATAAATAAAAGATGAAGCCATGATCATGACTTAGGTGACTTTGACAAGATAGATACTTCAAATAAAAATGAAATTCAGGCTGTGCCTTGACAATTTTAATAGAATGAAGATTGTATCATTTTTTACCAAAACAATCTTAGATTTAAGAAAAATACAAAACGCTACCAAAAAACCTTTTTATTTTTTTATTGTAAAAATAATAAATATAGTTAAACAATAGCTAACATTGTATATTGCCTATCTAATCTTGAAAATGCACCTTTGTTGAAAATCATAAAAAAAAATCAATTAATTAATAAATACAGTCAAAAGTACATTTGGAAAATGGATAGACGTTACCTTATTGACCACGCATGTAAGAAGGTCCAGATCTCATGGCTTCCCAGATTCGGATGCACTTTGTCGTGTTTGTCATGGTATTTACCAAATGGGCATATTTAGTCCATCTAGAAGGGAAGTGAACAAGAAAGGAATGGAGACTGGCCTATCTAATCTTGAAAATGCATCTTTGTTGAAAATCATAAAAAAAATCAATTAATTAATAAATACAGTCAAAAGTATATTTGGAAAATGGATAGACGTTACCTTATTGACCACGTATGTAAGAAGGTCCAGATCTCATGGCTTCCCAGATTCGGATGCACTTTGTCGTGTTTGTCATGGTATTTACCAAACGAGCATATTTAGTCCATCCAGAAGGGAAGTGAACAAGAAAGGAATGGAGACTGGCCTATCTAATCTTGAAAATGCACCTTTGTTGAAAATCATAAAAAAAAATCAATTAATTAATAAATACAGTCAAAAGTACATTTGGAAAATGGATAGACGTTACCTTATTGACCACATATGTAAGAAGGTCCAGATCTCATGGCTTCCCAGATTCGGATGCACTTTGTCTTGTTTCTCATGGTATTTACCAAACGGGCATATTTAGTCCGTCCGGGAAGGGAAGTGAACAAGAAAGGAATGGAGACTGGGTCCGGTCTTGACCATGCTTATGTGAGCTACATTCATTTCACCTATTTCTTGTTCTCTTTAATCATTCTCCTCTTTACCTGAGTTTTGCCAATTTTTTAAATTCTAATAGATGTCTAACAATTCTTGGTATAAATGCACCAGGAATTGTTTCTTTTAATCCTATCAAAGTTTAATGCACCGATTCAGAATTTTCTAGTTTAAGGTGCTTGTGCAAGAGTAGTGCTGTGATGGATCTTCAAGACGTTGCTTGGTTTTCTGTGGTGATTGGCAGTGTGTGTGTGTATCTCTTGTTCAACAGAGTAAGGAAAGATAAGTCCAAGCCTTGTCTTCCTCCTGGACCTCCACCCTTGCCATTAGTAGGAAATCTCCTTCAAATGGGGGGAGGAAAGGCAACTGAAGTTCTGCTGGCCCTTTCTCAGCAATATGGCCCTCTTATCACTCTCCATCTAGGTATGAAAACTGTTATGGTAGCTTCATCTCCTGCCATGGCGAAAGAGGTTCTCAAAACTCAGGATCACAATCTTGCTGGGAGATGGGTTTTACAAGCAGCCAAGACCCTTGATCAGCACAAGTCCTCAATAGGCTGGGCCGATTATGGACCTCACTGGAAGAAGCTCAGGCGTATTTCTAGTACCGAGCTCATGACCTCCAAGAGACTCCAAGCTCTGCAGCATCTCAGAAGAGATGAGATTTTCCGAACCATTCGATTGATTTATGAGGAGAAGGGAAAGAGCGTGAATATTGCGCATACAGTGTTCTACACCGGTCTCAATCTATTGGGCAACATGATCTTCAGTTCAAGCGTGTTTGATCCCACCAATGCGGAGTCTGTGGAGTTCAAGGATGCTTTTTCCCTGTCAATGAAGCTCTCGGGAACACCAAATGTTGCCGACTTTTTCCCATTTCTTGCTTTTCTGGATCCTCAGCGCCTGTGCCGTAAGATGGCCATAAATTTTAGGAAAGTGCATAAGTTCTTAGATGTATTTATACAGGATCGGCTTGCCAAGAGAAGCCAAAGCGTTGAGCAGAGCAGAGATGCAGACAAAGATTTTCTAGACGTTTTGCTGGATTTCAGTGGCCCTGATTTGACTATCACAGATATTAGAGCTCTAATTTTTGTAAGTACCAGGAATTTCAGTTACCTTCTAAGCTGTTTTGTTTTGGGGTTGAGAAAGTCTGTCTTTATAGAAAACCAGGGTGAAACTCAGATTCAGGAAAATCAAGTAGTTTTTTTTTCTTTCAAATGAATTTTATATTTGAAAATCTAGGACACTGGTCAAAGATCAAATTCTGGATTTCCTTGTTTTTCTAAGAACTGTTTTCAATGGATTTTTATAAACTTTAATGTTTTTCCTGTTTCTTCATGAGGTGTATTTGCTAGTATTGACAAAATCTCAATCTATGGTTAGACTAGGGATCTACGATTTGTGATCTTCCATTTAAACAGTTTGAGATAAAATTTACCCAACATTTTTCAATGAATTAACTTTCATTCAAAAGGGTTTCATTTGTGTTCTGGCAGGAACTGTTTATGGCTGGTAGCGACACCACTGCTACTACAATAGAATGGGCTATGGCAGAACTCATTCGCAATCCACATACAATGAGAAAAGTCCTGCAAGAACTGGAAGAGATAGTTGGTCGTAATAGAAAAGTGGAAGAAAGTGACATAGATCAATTACCTTACCTTCATGCAGCAGTGAAAGAAGTGTTCCGCTTGCACCCACCCATTCCCCTACTGGTTCCACACAAAGCTGAAAACTCATGTGAAGTAGCAGGGTACACAATACCCAAGGACAGCCAGATCATTGTGAACGTATGGGCAATTGGAAGGGATCCTTCCATTTGGGAAGAACCCTCGAATTCATTCCAGAGAGATTTCTGGAGGGTGAGAAGAGTAAGATGGAGTACAAGGGGCAGGATTTTGAGCTGCTGCCATTTGGAGCAGGAAGAAGAATATGCATGGGACTTCCTTTGGCTCATCGAATGGTTCATCTGGTTTTAGCTTCACTCGTTCATTCCTTCGACTGGGCACTCCCTAATGGGATTTCTTCCCACAAACTTGACATGAGTGATGAACTTGGAGCTGCATTGAAGAAGGCTGTAGACTTGCAGGCCGTTGCCACACCACGCCTCCCCCATGACTTATATTAGTGCTACTTATTTGTTATGGCGTTAGCTACTTTGTTTGACAGATCAAACTAAAAGGGACATATATTCCTCTATATTAAATAAAGTGCAAAATTCTTCTGCTCATAATTTATTCTGGGTGCACTAATTTTCTTTCACTTTCGGGTTAAATATATTAATAGTGGTATTAGGTATCACATGTACTGGAATTTGAAATTACTATTGCCTAAAATTTGTTGACGCATACAATATTTTTTCCTATTACATGGAAACGAGAGTTGTACGTAGATCCATTAGCTTTTGCTAGTGTTTGACCGTTGCTGCAAATTCCATCGACAAATTTCACTGTGCAAATCACATGTTTTGATAATGGAGTGTCACTTCATCTCCACATATCAGAGAAAAATGATTCCTCCAAAAGCCTTTGTCGGCTTTCTTATCACGAAAGAGTTTACTTTCCAATTTTTTCAAAAGAGCGTAGAAAGCAAATGCAATTTTCTATGAACGTTTTTACATAAAAAAGACAAACAATTTATTAAAATAAGAGTTGATTATAAAGTGGGTTTGTCTGTCTTATAAAGATTCTTGTAATATCAAAATTGAAAATTCAGATGGAGTGAAGATAAATAAATAGAACAAGAGGAAGAAACCTCCTAATTTCATAGACAAGGTTGAAGTACTTGTTATGCTAAAGATTGTTCATGTTGTAAGTATCAAATGTAATGTTTGTCTTTATGCTAAAAAATGGTGGATAAAAAAGAAAGCCAATTAACAAAAGAATAACAAAGTTGGTAGGAAAGACACCTCAAGAGTCAGAGCTCCAACAAAAAGCACTTGAGAAAGAATCAAGAATTCAAAGAGACATTGTAGTCATCAATCACAAAACCACTAAAGACTTTGTTCAAATCCCATATAGGGCAATCCTAATTATTTCCAATATCAAATTTGATATTGTTCCAATTTGAAGTTGATTTAGCCAAAAAATTAGCAATATGATTTCCTTCCCTTCTAGTATGGATCAAGTAAACAACATTGAAACCTTGAATGGGGATGTTGATTTCTTTCATACATTCATTCAATTGCCATTGTTGGAAATGAGAGGAAAACTTATTTTTGAAATGATCAACCAAAACTTTAAAAGAGCTTGGAAAATGACCATAACCTCAACAAAGTTATTAGAAGCAACACCAAGATTACCGGTAAACTAGAACTCAACCTTGCTATTATGGTCACGATAAACACCTCCCATGCCAACACTTCTAGTATTGTCTTTTGAAGCTCCATCAACATTAATTTTAGCCAAGCCTAGAGGAGGACAAACCCATTTAGTAATTGGAGAATCATGAGGAGTATTGAAAGAAGCATAAGAGGGAGAATCCACAAAAGAGTCTCATTTAAACATTGAATTCCAACCAAAAATTGCTTGATAGTCTTGAATCTAAACTTGATAGGTTTCTTTCAAATTAGCTATTTTTCTACCCCAAACTTGATAGACATGCCTAGTAATATAATTGATAATCTATTGATTACATTCCCACTAGATATTTCAGCAAATCAGACTAGGACCAATATCATGCGACAAATTAAGGGCTTCAAGATTCAAAGAAGGGCACAATTGATTAACAAGAAAATATTGGATAAACTCATTATTATTCCATGAAATACACACAAAATCACAACATAATTGGTGAAGGATAATGGAAAATGGGCAATCCAAGAGAAAATGTCTTCCAAATCTTTATCTTGAAGGCATAGGATATATCTATTTGGACCAACAATCGCATGCTTTTGAAGATTATCATAATGAATAAATTTATCAAGAGCTACAAGCCATGTGAAAGCATTTACCTTAGGCCAACATTTAGAATTCCAAACTTGTTTTTAAAGCTTTTTGTTCTTAAGTTTCTAGTTATCTGCTATAAGAGTTTTATAACCAATTTTCTCCTTGTATATCCTAGATCCATTTACACCCCATCTAAGGAAATATGAATTATTATCTAAAGAGACTTTCCAAGAAGCTAAAATATGAGCTAATTGATCAATGAGATGAAGGAATTGTTGGCCTAGTCAAATACCTCTAAGTTTTCATTTCCAAATCCTTACACCATCTTGATACTGAAAATAAAAAATATAGTTCTCCAACCATCATCAACAAATTTATTTTAATTCAAGTTGATAAAGAAATTACACACGAAGAGGTCTATGTTAGTCCCATCCATCATCCCAGAAAAGATCACAATCACCCTTCCTCACAATCCAAAAAAGGCTAGCTTTAAATAAACTACTAAACAAATTCAAAGTTTTTCATATTTGGGATCCTATACCAAGGGTCAACATCCTAGAGATAAAAGAATGATTATCCATATGCAAGTACTTGAGTTGAAGAATTCTTCCCCATAAAGCATGTTCCTCCACACACCATCTCCAATATAATTTAGTAGCAAGAGCTATATTATGAAGGAGGGAAGATCTCATACCTACCCACCTCTATATTTAGGTTGGAAAATTTTATCCCAATTAACCAAATACAATTTCTTCTCCTTTGAAATTTCTTCCCAAATAAATTGTCTCATCTAATAATCTAAAACATGGAGGATTCCTTTTGGAGCCATAAGAGCCATAAATATATAACTTGGAAGAGCTTGCATCATAAATTTAAAAAGAATATATGATTATCCAAAGAGAGATATCTATGTGTCCAATGATTGAAATGACACTGAACATAATCCAACATAACAATCCAATCCTTTTTCCTTAGAAAAGTAAGAGAAATAGGGATCCCAAAACACTTGAAAGGTGTAGAAGAAATATGGAAATGAAAAACATTTAGCAATATGATCCTAAAGATGAGGGTTAGTGTGAAAGAAAGAAAATGATAATTTTTATCATTCAAAAGTTGGGTAGATGCACTAATATAAATGCCAAGAGTTCGTGCCTAAGAGCCATAGCTTCCTCAAGAGGGAATTTCCCCTCAAGAAAGTGTCATCCTTAAATTGAATGTGAGAAAGTGGATGTAAACCTCACACAATATGAAAGCCAAAGATTAAACCCAAACACTTGAGCTACTTCATAAACCTACCCAAATCTTATGTCAGAATGATAAAACAATATAGAGAGAGGGTCACCCTAATGCAAACCCCTTTCAAAATGAAAAATAATAGAAGAAGAACCATTATTAATCACGAAAAAAAAAAAAAAGAGAGGTACAACAAGCCATCAACCATTGAATTCAATTATCATAAAAACCAAAGACACATAAGATATCTTCCAAAAAATTCCAGAAAAATCTATCATAAGCCTTACAAAGATCAAGCTTCATGAACATATATATTTTCTCATTAGCGTGCATAAAGTGAATATCTTCTTGGAAAATAGAAATACCGTCAATTATTTGATGACCTTGAACAAACCCCCCTTGTTCTAGAGAAATTATGGAATGAAGAAAATGATTTAGCCTCTCAATAACTTTTTTAGAGAAAATCTTATAAATAGTATTGCAAAGAGCTATAGGTCTTACACCAGAGAAATTCAAAAAATTATCCTTCTTAGGAATCAAAGAAAGAAAAGAGTTATTAAGAGATTTAAGATTTTTTTTTGAAGTACATAGTTCCTCAAAAGCTATCAAAATGTAATATTTGAAAATATCATCAGGGCCAAGATTTTTATCTTTTTTCATTAAAAAAATAACTTTCTCTAATTCATCCATGGAAATAGGCCCACTAAGAAAGGGATTGTCATGAGAAAAAATAGTATTAGAAATACAACCCAAAATTATTTGTCTATTGTCAATAGAGAAGTTGGTCGGAGGTTTGGATAAATCACAAAAGTTGAAAACAACCTCTAATTGAGTATCTTGAATGGAAATAATTTTAGACCCATATTGTCTTTGAATCTCCTTGAAAAAATTAACATATTTTTGTGCCATAATAGAGCGATGTTAAAAATTACTATCCCCTTCCTATAACCATTTAACATGATCTACATGATTCCCCCTTGAAGATTAAAGGTTTTTCTAAATCATTTTGAAATTTGGAATGTAAAGTTGATAAATCCTTATTTAATCCTTTTACGTGAACACAACCTTGAATGTGTGCTAGCGTGTTAAAAATATTTCTTTTCCTTTGAAAAATATACCACATGAAGGTAAATTCTATTGTTTGATTTTTTTAACAAAACATAATTTTCAAAATAAAACACATTGAGTTGTACTATGATGAAGAGCTTAAATAATTTTTATATGTTTTTGAATTTTTTTAGTTGTAAATAGTTGGTATGTTGATGGTAATTGAGAAATTTTTATAATGATAATATTGTATATAAAATATATTTAAAAAATGATACATTATAATATGATGTTTTATCATTTAATTATATAATTAAATTTTGATAAAAACATATAATATAATGCATTATTTTTTAATGTTAAATGTATTTTCTATATAGTATGATTATTGTGAATATATGATGACATGTTTTTATTGAAAGGGGTACTCTCCCTAAAAATAAGTTTTGGTCATAATAAATAAATAATAAGTATGAGGTATTTTTCATATTTTATAAAATTATGATGCTTTGTCAAAATCTAACTACATAGTTGTATGATAAAATATCATAACATAATGCTTCATTTTTTACATTGCACAGATTTTTTTATATATTATAGTCATCATGAGTGCATGATAATGACATGTTTTGATGGGAAGAATTATTTCCACTATAAATAATATTTGGTCTTAATCTATTAGTGATAAGTAGGAGGTGATTTTCATAGTGTTTTAAATTATGATGCTTTGTCAAAATTTAACTACGTAGTTGAATGATTTAAGACATCATAACATAATGAACCATTTTTTACATTGAAAATATCTTCTACATATTAGATTCATCATGAATGTATAATAATATGTTTTAACTAAAAGGATCAATCTTAGTACTCTCCCTCTAAATAAGCTTTGGTGTTATCATAAATTAGTATATGTTTCAAATGCAATAAATAAAAATAAGTACATACAACATTAAAGAAGTAGTAATTATAAGTATCTACCTTGAAATTTAATATTTTTTAATTGTACATTGTTGTGTAATATAAATATCTAAGATTCTTAAAAATAAAATGCTTTTTAATTGAATTTATTTTCACAATCAACTTATTTAATTCTTGTAACAGAGACACACAAATATATATATATATATATATATATAGAGAGAGAGAGCTTAGAGAGATTCAAAAGTTCATTGAATTATTTTTTATATTTGTGAAGAGTATGCAAAGGGAACAAAAAATTTAAGTGAGAGAATGAAAGTTTCAATTTTAACATAGTAATATTTAAAAGGGAATATTTAATAAAAAAATGTTGTGTTTTGGGTTTGACATTAATTTATCTTTTGTAAATGAGCTAGTTTATGCTTGGGTAAGAACTATTAATAATTTTATCAATTTACTTGCATTCACACCCTCATTACTAATTGTTTTTAATGTGCTTTTGCTTCTACCTTTTACTTCATTATCCTCTCTATCACTCCTTTTAACTTATGGCCATATCTGTAATGCAACCTAACTAAATATGAGATCCTATAAATGCTATTCAAATTAAGATTGAAGATGTAGAGTCTAAGCTAATGTATTGTAAACTCAGTAGAATTTACTCAATTTAGAAGTTGAACTAGTTGAATAGTCCACTCTACATTGCTTGAGACTACATTAAATTTTCAACCCAAGGCTTTTAAGCTTATGATGGTGCATCATTATATATGCCTTCATGGACTTAAAAATACCTAAACTATCCTACTTAAGTTATTTTAATTGCTGGAAATTCACATAATTGCAAGCTTAATAGTAAGAACATAAACCGAACTAGTTGCTACAGGTTCCTACAACAAAGACTATACAAATTTATGAAATATAATATATAATTATTTTTACAACAAGGATGTGTGTGGATGTGGACATCAACCTAAAGATATCATTCACTATATTTCAATGATACAATAGAGTTCATATAGTGTAGTGTTGTACTATGAATAGATGTCAATAGATGCAAAAAATTTCATGGTACAAACCATCATAGAAGATGTTATTTGAAGATAAGAAGATGAACAATACATAAAAATTGTTAATCAATAAATGAATCAATTTTAGGTGGATAAGTCTAGGGTTAAGCGATAGGAAACCTACAATAATTTTTAACACACTTGTTGCAAAGTGGTAAGAATACCTACAATAAGCTAATTGACACTTGCCACAAGATTGTAAGTCACCTACGGTACCTTGCAAGGATTTTTGGCACTACATATTTACCTACATTAGATTCTACAAGTGTCTAGACTATTGTAAAAGTCACCCATAGTAGCATTAACAATAGCATGCTTGATTCTGGCATTGTCTTTGTATTTGCTTAGCAACAAGAACACACGTAGCAACTCAATACCATTACTTGTAGTAATGATATAGGTGTAACTTGAGGCTTATATTATCTTGTAGTAATGTTGTAGGTATGGTGAAATAGTAAAGGCATTGATTACACAATTTGACCCTATCAAACAACTACATAAGAGAAAAAAGTTTCATGTGTGTGTTTGTAGATGATGCTATATAGGTTTAAGGTGGTAGAGAGTAGGTTGAAGGGTAATAGAGGGTAATGACTATTTTCCTAGGGTATAAATGACCATTATCTTTTATAGATAAAATTTTCTATGTTGGCATTATTATCAATTTACTTTGATAGATGATATATCCTCTCCTCTGCAAAGTGCTATTTTTATCTTCAAAAAACATAATTGATTATTTAAACAATAAGAGTTTTAATTTAGGTATCTAGATATCAGTTACCTTAACAAAACCCATTTTATAGTTAGGTGGTGCAACTATTATTTTTTCTCGAGTGGATGGTTTATTGTTTCTATTTCTCATATATTTTCCTTGAGAATGCTAGCTTTGGTGAGACAGTTGGACCATCTTATTTTACCTTAGCCATTTTTTTTATCATTGCTAGGTAATGATAGTCCTTGGATAGTGATTGTTGCTATTCATGGGAAATGAAAATGACCCTTTTACAATGATTATTCATGTGCAAGATATAAAAATTAGAAGGGGCATAAGCAAAGTATGAAGAGGTGAAATGTGAATATTGGGAAGAGAAGGAAGACACATTTTTGAAATTGGCATTGGAAACCATTTTATGGTATCTCTTTAGACTCTAGGTAGAGTTGTTGAGCATGTTAGGCATGTGAGGAAGCCACATTGTTTATACATATATTTCACATATACATAAATATATGCACATATAAGGCATATAGACATAGTGTATTTAATATATTATAATAGTTAAATACACTATATTTATATACCTAATACACACACATATGCATATATATAAGATCACAAATTTTAATGCATGTATCATATTTAAAATTTAAAATTTTAAGTTCACTCCACTCTTTGTCATCTGTACTTTCAAAAACAAATATATATTTTTAACCAAGTTATGTTAGATAGAAAATTATTCATTAAAGTTATAAAAAAAGATCACATTAAAATAGTAATAATTAAATTATTTATTTGTCAAAAAATATAAAAATTATATGCCCCCTTAGACATGTCTTCTCCATTTATACAAGGTTTTACATGAGATAAATCTTTTTCTCAAAAAATGTCTAAATAGAATGACTAATATCTTTATGTTTCACTAAAAATTTATGTAGTGCCTTTTTGAAAAAATATAATTTTCGTTAAACTAAGTTAATTTATTCAAAAGTAAATTATAAATTTATAAACTTTATTTAAACTATTACAACTTCTATCAATATATTTTATAAGATTTTGTTGATAAAACCCTTGATCTATTCAAAAAGTATATTATATATATTTTTCAATCATTTCATTTCCACTTAAAATTGCTAAATTCAAATTAACTTACACTAACCCATAATTCTTTTATTAAAATTATTATTATTCATTATATTATAAAATAAAAAATATTAACCCAAATAATAAAATCATTATTAAAATAATCTAAAACACATAAAATAATACATATAAAACAACAAAATAGTACATATAACTCGTAATTTTTTTAATGTTCTCCTTAATTCACTCAGCGAGTCATATAGATAAAAACACTCATATAATTTGATGATTGTATGTAAAATTTGATGATTGGACATTCCTTGACATTATATGAGAAACCAAATTCCATTGTATATAAAAAAATTGATGATTAAACATTCCACCAACTATTTAAAATAAGAATTTAAATCGACTAAACACACAAACAATTATGGTTAAAATCCAAGATAAAATATTTGTTAAATAAATGTTTAGATTTAGATTTGTCGATGAAAGTCTATTGCACTATGGGTAGGTTGGATGCCATATTGATAATAAGTTTATCAATAAAAAATGTGAAATGTTATATTTATTGTTACCATGTTGTAGTTAATGTTTTAATATTTTTAAGTATAACTTATTAATATATTGTGGTTAAATATGCTAACATTTTTTATTGGGTGGTTCTTATTGTAAAGTGTTGACACATTGAACATAATATATATGTCATAAATAAAGTATTTTTATATATTATAAGTGAGTTGGTTGCGATATTGAAAATT